>JAPZAG010003315.1:0-11261 GCA_027475135.1 Bactrocera correcta | reverse complement strand
GTCATAACGGCAGTGCATTTAGAAGAGTTCCGTAATGTTATAATTTTATACTTAGGTATAAGTTCGATTTTCTTGTATTTGCACATTTAGCAATCGATATCGAAATGCTTCAAATCATTAGTTTAACATATTTAAGTTAATAAAGCTTCTTTAACGCCTGAAGTTAACATAAAACCATGGCGCCATAACGGCAGTGCATGTAGAAGAATTCCATAATCTTATATTTAGGTATGTAGTCGCTTTTCTTGGATTTACACATTTAGCAATCGATATCGAAAATCTTCAAATAACTGGTTTAGCATATTTAGGTAAATTAACCTTCTTTATCTTACTGAAGTTTAAATAAAGCCATAACGGCATAACGGCAGTATATTTGAGTGAATTCCGTATCTTTTATTTAGGTATAAAATCGATTTTCTTGTATATACTCATTTAGCAATCGATATCGAAATGCTTCAAATCATTAGTTTAACATATTTATGTTAATAAACCTTCTTTAACGATCTGAAGTTGGCATAACGACAGTGGATGTAGAAGAATTCCGTAATCTTATATTTAGGTATAAAGTCGATTTTCTTGTATATACATATTTAGCTATCGATATCGAAATGCTTCAAATCATTAGTTTAACATATTAAGTTATTAAACATTTTTTAGCTTACTGAAGTCTACTACATAAAGCCTTAACGGTACAACGGCAGTGCATTTAGAAGAATTCCGTAATGTTATAATTTTATATCTAGGTATAAAGTCGATTTTCTTGTATTTACACATTTAGCAGTCGATATCGAAATGCTTCAAACTATTAGTTTAACATATTTAAAATAATTAACCTTCTTTAACGTATTGTAGTTGATACAAACCATGGCGGCATAACGACAGTACATTTGGAACAATTCCGTAATCTTATATTTAGGTATAAAGTCGATTTTCTTGTATATACACATTTAGCAATCGATGCCGAAATGCTTCACATCATTAGTTTACAAGATTTAAGTTAATTTATCCTCTTTATCTTACTGAAGTCTACAAAAGCCTTAACGGCATAACGGCAGTGCATTTGGAAGAGTTCCGTAATCTTATATTTAGGTATAAAGTCGATCTTGTTCAATATACGCATTTAGCAATCGATATCGAAATGCTTCAAATCATTAGTTTAACATATTTAAGTTAATAAACCTTCTTTAACGCACTGAAGTCTACAGAAAGCCTTAACTGTATAACTGCACTGCATTTAGAAGAATGCCGTTATCTTATATTGAGGTATAAATTCGATATTCTTGTATATACTCATTTAGCAAGCGATATCAAAACGCTTTAAATCATTAGTTTAACATATTTATGTTAATAAACATTCTTTAGCTCACTGAAGTCTACATAAAGCCTTAACGGCATAACGGCAGTGCATTTAGAAGAATTCCGTTATCTTATATTTAGGTATAAATTCGATTTTTTTGTATATACACATTTAGCAATCGATATCGAAATGCTTCAAATCATTAGTTTAACATATTTAAGTTAATAAACCTTCTTTAACGCACTAAAGTCTACATAAAGCCCTAATGGCATAACGGCAGTGCATTTAGAAGAATTCCATAATGTTATAATTTTATATTTAGGTACATATAAAGTCGATTTTCTTGTATTTACATATTTAGCAATCGATATCGAAATGCTTCAAATCATTAGTTTAACATATTTAAGTTAATAAACCTTCTTTAACGTCTTGAAGTTGATAAAGAGCCATGGCGGCATAACGACAGTACATTTGGAAGAATTCCGTAGTCTTATATTTAGGTATAAAGTCGATTTTCTTGTATATATGCATTAAGCAATCGATATCGAAATGCTTCAAATAACTGGTTTAACATATTTAAGTTAATAAATCTTCTTTAACTTACTGAAGTTAATATAAAGCCATAACGGCATAACGGCAGTGCATTTGGAAGAATTCCGTAGTCTTATATTTAGGCATAAAGTCGATTTTCTTGTACATACACATTTTGCAATCGATATCGAAATGATTCAAATAACTGGTTTTGCATATTAAAGTTAATTAAACTTCTTTATCTTACTGAAGTTTACATAAAGCCTTAAGGGCATAACGGCAGTATATTTATATGAATTCCGTTATCTTATATTTAGGTATAAAGTCGATTTTGTTGTACATACACATTTAGCAATCGATATCGAAATGCTTCAAATCATTATTTTAACATATTTAAGTTACTTAACCCTCTTTTTCTTACCGAAGTCTACGTAAAGCCTTAACGGTATAACGGCAGTGCATTTAGAAGAATTCCGTAATGTTATAATTTTATACTTAGGTGCAAAGTCGATTTTCTTGTATTTACACATTCAGTAGTCGATATCGAAATGCTTCTAACCATTAGTTTAACATATTTAAGATTATTAACCTTCTTTAACGTATTGAAGTTGATACAAAGCCATGACGGCATAACGACAGTACATTTGGAAGAATTCCGTAATCTTATGTTTAGGTATAAAGTCGATTTTCTTGGATATACACATTTAGCAATCGATATCGAAATGCTTCAAATCATTAGTTTAACATATTTAAGTTAATAAACCTTCTTTAACGCACTGAAGTCTACATAAAGCCTTAACGGCATAACTGCACTGCATTTAGAAGAATTCGTTATCTTAAATTTAGGTATGAATTCGATTTTCTGGTATATACATATTTGGCAAGCGATATCGAAATGCTTCAAATCATTAGTTTAACATATTTAAGTTAATTAAGCTTCTTGAACACACTGAAGTTAACATAAAACCATGGCGGCATAACGGCAGTGCATTTAAAAGAATTCCGTAGTCTTATATTTAGGTATAAAGTCGATTTTCTTGTATATATGCATTAAGGTTTCGATATCGAAATGCTTTAAACCGTTAGTTTAACATATTTAAGTTAACTAACCTTCTTTAACGTATTGAAGTTGATATAAAGACATAACGGCAGTGCATTTGGCAGAATTCCGTAATCTTATATTTAGGTATAAAGTCGATTTTCTTTTATATACACATATCGAAATGCTTCAAATCATTAGTTTAACATATTTAGGTTAATAAACCTTCTTTAACGTATTGAAGTTGATAAAGAGCCATGGCGACATAACGACAGTACATTTGGAAGAATTCCGTAGTCTTAAATTTAGGTATAAAGTCGATTTTCTTGTATATGTGCATTAAGCAATTGATATCGAAATGCTTTAAACCATTAGTTTAACATATTTAAGTTAATTAACTTTATTTAACGTATTGAAGTTGATATAAAGCCATAACGGCAGTGCATTTGGAAGAATTCCGTAATCTTACATTTAGGTATAAAGTCGATTTTCTTTTATATACACATTAAGATATCGATATCGAAATGCTTCAAATCATTAGTTTAACATATTAAGTTAATAAACATTCTTTAACCCACTGAAGTCTACATAAAGCCTTAACGTCATAACGGCAGTGCATTTAGAAGAATTCCGTAATGTTATAATTTCATACTTAGGTATAAATTCGATTTTCTTGTATTTGCACATTTAGCAATCGATATCGAAATGCTTCAAATCATTAGTTTAACATATTTAAGTTAATTAAGCTTCTTGAACACACTGAAGTTAACATAAAACCATGGCGGCATAACGGCAGTGCATATCAAAGAATTCCGTAGTCTTATATTTAGGTATAAAGTCGATTTTCTTGTATATATGCATTAAGGTTTCGATATCGAAATGCTTCAAATAACTGGCTTAACATATTTAAGTTAATAAACCTTCTTTAACGTATTGAAGTTGATAAAGAGCCATGGCGACATAACGACAGTACATTTGGAAGAATTCCGTAGTCTTAAATTTAGGTATAAAGTCGATTTTCTTGTACATGTGCATTAAGCAATCGATATCGAAATGCTTTAAACCATTAGTTTAACATATTTAAGTTAATTAACCTTCTTTAACGTATTGAAGTTGATATAAAGACATAACGGCAGTGCATTTGGCAGAATTCCGTAATCTTATATTTAGGTATAAAGTCGATTTTCTTTTATATACACATATCGAAATGCTTCAAATCATTAGTTTAACATATTTAGGTTAATAAACCTTCTTTAACGTATTGAAGTTGATAAAGAGCCATGGCGACATAACGACAGTACATTTGGAAGAATTCCGTAGTCTTAAATTTAGGTATAAAGTCGATTTTCTTGTATATGTGCATTAAGCAAGATATCGAAATGCTTTAAACCATTAGTTTAACATATTTAAGTTAATTAACTTTATTTAACGTATTGAAGTTGATATAAAGCCATAACGGCAGTGCATTTGGAAGAATTCCGTAATCTTAATTTAGGTATAAAGTCGATTTTCTTTTATATACACATTAAGATATCGATATCGAAATGCTTCAAATCATTAGTTTAACATATTAAGTTAATAAACATTCTTTAACCCACTGAAGTCTACATAAAGCCTTAACGTCATAACGGCAGTGCATTTAGAAGAATTCCGTAATGTTATAATTTCATACTTAGGTATAAATTCGATTTTCTTGTATTTGCACATTTAGCAATCGATATCGAAATGCTTCAAATCATTAGTTTAACATATTTAAGTTAATTAAGCTTCTTGAACACACTGAAGTTAACATAAAACCATGGCGGCATAACGGCAGTGCATATCAAAGAATTCCGTAGTCTTATATTTAGGTATAAAGTCGATTTTCTTGTATATATGCATTAAGGTTTCGATATCGAAATGCTTCAAATAACTGGCTTAACATATTTAAGTTAATAAACCTTCTTTAACGTATTGAAGTTGATAAAGAGCCATGGCGACATAACGACAGTACATTTGGAAGAATTCCGTAGTCTTAAATTTAGGTATAAAGTCGATTTTCTTGTACATGTGCATTAAGCAATCGATATCGAAATGCTTTAAACCATTAGTTTAACATATTTAAGTTAATTAACCTTCTTTAACGTATTGAAGTTGATATAAAGACATAACGGCAGTGCATTTGGCAGAATTCCGTAATCTTATATTTAGGTATAAAGTCGATTTTCTTTTATATACACATATCGAAATGCTTCAAATCATTAGTTTAACATATTTAGGTTAATAAACCTTCTTTAACGTATTGAAGTTGATAAAGAGCCATGGCGACATAACGACAGTACATTTGGAAGAATTCCGTAGTCTTAAATTTAGGTATAAAGTCGATTTTCTTGTATATGTGCATTAAGCAATCGATATCGAAATGCTTTAAACCATTAGTTTAACATATTTAAGTTAATTATCCTTATTTTTCTTACTGAAGTTTACATAAAGCCATAACGATATAACGGCAGTGCATTTGGAAGAATTCCGTAATCTTATATTTAGGAATAAAGTCGATTTTTTGTATATACACATTTAGCAATCGATATCGAAATGCTTCAAATCATTAGTTTAACATATTAAGTTAATAAACATTCTTTAACCCACTGAAGTCTACATAAAGCCTTAACGTCATAACGGCAGTGCATTTAGAAGAATTCCGTAATGTTATAATTTCATACTTAGGTATAAAATCGATTTTCTTGTATTCGCACATTTAGCAATCGATATCGAAATGCTTCAAAGCATTAGTTTAACATATTTAAAACAATTAACCTTTTTTAACGTATTGAAGGTGATACAAAGCCATGGCGGCATAACGACAGTACATTTGGAAGAATTCCGTAATCTTATATTTAGGTATAAAGTCGATTTTCTTGTATATGCACATGTAGCAATCGATGTCGAAATGCTTCAGCTCATTAGTTTAACATATTTAAGTTAATAAACCTTCTTTAACGATCTGAAGTGGGCATATAGCCATAGGGCAAAACTGCAGTGCACGTAGAAGAATTCCATAATCTTATATTTAGGTATAAAGTCGACTTTCTTGTATATACTCATTTAGCAATCGATATCGAAATGCTTCAAATCATTAGTTTAATATATTAAGTTATTAAACATTTTTTAGCTTACTGAAGTCTACATAAAGCCTTAACGGTATAACGGCAGTGCATTTAGAAGAATTCCGTAATGTTATAATTTTATATTTAGGTGTAAAGTCGATTTTCTTGTATTTACACATTTAGCAGTCGATATCGAAATGCTTCAAATCATTAGTTTAACATATTTAAGTTAATAAACCTTCTTTAACGTATAGTAGTTGATACAAACCATGGCGGCATAACGACAGTACATTTGGAAGAATTCCATAATCTTATATTTAGGTATAAAGTCGATTTTCTTTTATATACACATTAAGCATTCGATATCGAAATGCTTCAAATAACTGGTTTAACATATTTAAGTTATAAACCTTCTTTAACGAACTGAAGTTAATATAAAGCCATAACGGCATAACGGCAGTGCGTTTAGAAGAATTACGTAATCTTATATTTAGGTATGAATTCGATTTTCTTGTATATACTCATTTAGCAATCGATATCGAAATGCTTCAAATCATTAGTTTAACATATTTAAGTTAATAAAGCTTCTTTAACGCCTGAAGTTAACGTAAAGCCATGGCGCCATAAGGGCAGTGCATGTACAAGAATTCCGTAATCTTATATTTAGGTATGTAGTCGATTTTCTTGGATTTACAAATTTAGCAATCGATATCGAAAATCTTATAATAACTGGCTTAGCATATTTAGGTTAATTAACCTTCTTTATTTTACTGAAGTTTAAATAAAGCCATAACGGCATAACGGCAGTATATTTGGGTGAATTCCGTAATCTTTTGTTTAGGCATAAAGTCGATTTTCTTGTATATACACATTTAGCAATCGATATCGAAATGCTTCAACTCATTAGTTTAACATATTTAAGTTAATAAACCTTCTTTAACGTATTGAAGTTGATAAAGAGCCATGGCGACATAACGACAGTACATTTGGAAGAATTCCGTAGTCTCAAATTTAGGTATAAAGTCGATTTTCTTGTATATGTGCATTAAGCAATCGATATCGAAATGCTTTAAACCATTAGTTTAACATATTTAAGTTAATTAACCTTCTTTAACGTATTGAAGTTGATATAAAGACATAAAGGCAGTGCATTTGGAAGAATTCCGTAATCTTATATTTAGGTATAAAGTCGATTTTCTTTTATATACACATATCGAAATGCTTCAAATCATTAGTTTAACATATTTAGGTTAATAAACCTTCTTTAACGTATTGAAGTTGATAAAGAGCCATGGCGACATAACGACAGTACATTTGGAAGAATTCCGTAGTCATAAATTTAGGTATAAAGTCGATTTTCTTGTATATGTGCATTAAGCAATCGATATCGAAATGCTTTAAACCATTAGTTTAACATATTTAAGTTAATTAACTTTATTTAACGTATTGAAGTTTATTTAAAGCCATAACGGCAGTGCATTTGGAAGAATTCCGTAATCTTATATTTAGGTATAAAGTCGATTTTCTTTTATATACACATTTAGATATCGATATCGAAATGCTTCAAATCATTAGTTTAACATATTAAGTTAATAAACATTCTTTAACCCACTGAAGTCTACATAAAGCCTTAACGTCATAACGGCAGTGCATTTAGAAGAATTCCGTAATGTTATAATTTCATACTTAGGTATAAATTCGATTTTCTTGTATTTGCACATTTAGCAATCGATATCGAAATGCTTCAAATCATTAGTTTAACATATTTAAGTTAATTAAGCTTCTTGAACACACTGAAGTTAACATAAAACCATGGAGGCATAACGGCAGTGCATTTAAAAGAATTCCGTAGTCTTATATTTAGGTATAAAGTCGATTTTCTTGTATATATGCATTAAGGTTTCGATATTGAAATGCTTCAAATAACTGGCTTAACATATTTAAGTTAATAAACCTTCTTTAACGAACTGAAGTTAATATAAAGCCATAACGGCATAACGGCAGTGCATTTAGAATAATTACGTAATCTTATGTTTAGGTATGAATTCGATTTTCTTGTATGTACTTATTTAGCAATCGATATCGAAATGCTTCAAATCATAAGTTTAACATATTTAAGTTAATAAAGCTTCTTTAACGCCTGAAGTTAACATAAAGCCGTGGCGCCATAACGGCAGTGCATGTAGAAAAATTCCATAATCTTATATTTAGGTATGTAGTCGCTTTTCTTGGATTTACACACTTAGCAGTCGATATCGAAAATCTTCAAATAACTGGTTTAGCATATTTAGGTTAATTAACCTTCTTTATCTTACTGAAGTTTAAATAAAGCCATAACGGCAGTATATTTGAGTGAATTCCGTAATCTTTTATTTAGGTATAAAATCGATTTTCTTGTATATACTCATTTAGCAATCGATAACGAAATGCTTCAAATCATTAGTTTAACATATTTAAGTTAATAAACCTTCTTTAACGATCTGAAGTTGGCATAACGATAGTGGATGTAGAAGAATTCCGTAATCTTATATTTAGGTATAAAGTCGATTTTCTTGTATATACATATTTAGCTATCGATATCGAAATGCTTCAAATCATTAGTTTAACATATTAAGTTATTAAACATTTTTTAGCTTACTGAAGTCTACATAAAGCCTTAACGGTATAACGGCAGTGCATTTAGAAGAATTCCGTAATGTTATAATTTTATATCTAGGTGTAAAGTCGATTTTCTTGTATTTACACATTTAGCAGTCGATATCGAAATGCTTCAAACTATTAGTTTAACATATTTAAAATAATTAACCTTCTTTAACCTATTGTAGTTGATACAAACCATGGCGGCATAACGACAGTACATTTGGAAGAATTCCATAATCTTATATTTAGGTATAAAGTCAATTTTCTTGTATATACATATTAAGCTATCGATATCGAAATACTTCAAATCATTAGTTTAACATATTAAGTTATTAAACATTTTTTAGCTTACTGAAGTCTACATAAAGCCTTAACGGTATAACGGCAGTGCATTTGGAAGAATTCCGTAATCTTATATTTAGGTATAAAGTCGATTTTCTTTTATATACACATTTAGATATCGATATCGAAATGCTTCAAATCATTAGTTTAACATATTATGTTAATAAACATTTTTGAGCTTACTAAAGTCTACATAAAGCCTTAACGGTATAACGGCAGTGCATTTAGAAGAATTCCGTAATGTTATAATTTTATTTTTAGGTATAAAATCGATTTTCCTGTATTTGCACATTTAGCAATCGATATCGAAATGCTTCAAACCATTAGTTTAACATATTTAAAATAATTAACCTTCTTTAACGTATTGAAGTTGATACGAAGCCATGGCGGCATAATGACAGTAGGATTGGAAGAATTCCGCAATCCTATATTTAGGTATAAAGTCGATTTTCTTTTATATACACATTTAGATATCGATATCGAAATGCTTGAAATCATTAGTTTAACATATTAAGTTAATAAACATTTTTTAGCTTACTGAAGTCTACATAAAGCCTTAACGGTATAACTGCAGTGCATTTAGAAAAATTCCGTAATGTTATAATTTTATATTTAGGTATAAATTCGATTTTCTTGTATATACATATTTGGCAAGCGATATCGAAATGCTTCAAATCATTAGTTTAACATATTTAAGTTAATTAACCTTCTTTAACGTATTAAAGTTGATATAAAGCCATAACGGCAGTGCATTTGGAAGAATTCCGTAATCTTATATTTAGGTATAAAGTCGATTTTCTTTTATATACACATTTAGATATCGATATCGAAATGCTTCAAATCATAAGTTTAACATATTATGTTAATAAACATTTTTTAGCTTACTAAAGTCTACATAAAGCCTTAACGGTATAACGGCAGTGCATTTAGAAGAATTCCGTAATGTTATAATTTTATTTTTAGGTATAAAATCGATTTTCCTGTATTTGCACATTTAGCAATCGATATCGAAATGCTTCAAACCATTAGTTTAACATATTTAAAACAATTAACCTTTTTTAACGTATTGAAGGTAATACAAAGCCATGGCGGCATAACGACAGTACATTTGGAAGAATTCCGTAATCTTATATTTAGGTATAAAGTCGATTTTCTTGTATATACACACGTAGCAATCGATATCGAAATGCTTCAGCTCATTAGTTTAACATATTTAAGTTAATAAACCTTCTTTAACGATCTGAAGTGGGCATATAGCCATGGAGGCAAAACTGCAGTGCACGTAGAAGAATTCCATAATCTTATATTTAGGTATAAAGTCGACTTTCTTGTATATACATATTTAGCTATCGATATCGAAATGCTTCAAATCATTAGTTTAACATATTAAGTTATTAAACATTTTTTAGCTTACTGAAGTCTACATAAAGCCTTAACGGTATAACGGCAGTACATTTAGAAGAATTTCTTAATGTTATAATATTATATTTAGGTGTAAAGTCGATTTTCTTGTATTTACACATTTAGCAGTCGATATCGAAATGCTTCAAACTATTAGTTTAACATATTTAAAATAATTAACCTTCTTTAACGTATTGTAGTTGATACAAACCATGGCGGCATAACGACAGTACATTTGGAAGAATTCCATAATCTTATATTTAGGTATAAATTCGCTTTTCTTTTATATACACATTAAGCATTCGATATCGAAATGCGTCAAATAACTGGTTTAACATATTTAAGTTAATAAACCTTCTTTAACGAACTGAAGTTAATAGAAAGCCATAACGGCATAACGGCAGTGCATTTAGAAGAATTACGTAATCTTATATTTAGGTATGAATTCGATTTTCTTGTATATACTCCTTTAGCAATCGATATCGAAATGCTTCAAATCATTAGTTTAACATATTTAAGTTAATAAAGCTTCTTTAACGCCTGAAGTTAACGTAAAGCCATGGCGCCATAACGGCACTGCATGTAGAAGAATTCCGTAATCTTATATTTAGGTATGTAGTCGATTTTCTTGGATTTACACATTTAGCAATCGATATCGAAAATCTTAAAATAACTGGTTTAGCATATTTAGGTTAATTAACCTTCTTTATCTTACTGAAGTTCAAATTAAGCCATAACGGCATATTTAAACTTGTATATACACATTTAGCAATCGATATCGAAATGCTTCAGCTCACTAGTTTAACATATTTAAGTTAATAAACCTTCTAAAACGATCTGAAGTAGGCATATAGCCATGGAGGCATAACTGCAGTGCACGTAGAAGAATTCCATAATCTTATATTTAGGTATAAAGTCGATTTTC
>JAPZAG010003314.1:0-11263 GCA_027475135.1 Bactrocera correcta | reverse complement strand
ATTTATGCTTAAATGGCTTACGCTCGCCTGTAATGCAACGTTACTTGCCGCGACGTTGCCTTGGAGCGCGTGTGTTGCATGTGGCTAATTGATGGCTTGAAGAGTTTATTAGCGACGATTAAAAAGCTATTTTCAAGCGCATCGTAACTAGTAGTCTCGTTTGCCACATGAAATACGAGATGTGGCAAGCAGCATTTGGAGTGTGTGTGTGCTACTTATATGAGCTGTAATGAATAAATTAGCAATGCCATTACAGTTGTGAAATATAAAATGTATAATCGCCCGGTGTTTAAATGAGTTAAACGAGTTTGAGGTAAGTTGAAAAAGTGAAAAAAGTGAAAATATGGCCTGTGCTGATTAAAATAGCACTGCTTTAAATACAGCAGCAGTAACTAGCAGAGATGAGATCGGAATGTGTTCTATTCGTAGCCATTTTCTACTAGCTGTGCTTTAATTATATACCAAGTAAAGCACTTTTCTAGCTTTTCAATACCATTTCGACACTATTTGTATATTTATAGGTGGGTCTAAGGGGTAGTTGGTAGTCTTTTTGAACTTCAACGTATTTTTTTATATTTATAATGGACTTTAATGTACTAAATATGCACCATTTCGTTCGACCACTTTTTGCCACTTTTTCGCTAGAGACATTATTCCATTAGTGTAAAACTTTTCTGGTTTATCGGCGAAAAACTGCCACAAGTAATTTTTACAGTCTTCTCTTGAAGCCAACTTTGCTCCATTAAGAAAGTTCTACATTGACCAAAACAAATGATAATCCGATGGTGCAAGGTCAGGGCTGTATGGTGGATGCATCAAAACTTTCCAGCCAAGCTCTTCCAGTTTTTGCAGAGTCATCAAATATAAAGTGTGGTTTAGCGATGTTCTGTTGGAAGACGAGGCCCTTTCTGCTCATCAGTTTCGGCCATTTTTTTTCGATTGCTTGCTCAATCTTATCAGTTGTTGATAGTAAAATGTAGACTCAATCGTTCGACCAGGTTGGAGCAGCTCATAGTGGATGATTCCTTTCCAATCTCACCGAACGCACAGCATAACCTTTCGAGGCGTCAATCCCAACTTTGCGACCATTTGTTGGGCTTCACCACGCTTGGACTATTATATTTTTCACATATTCTTGTCGTATTTGATCCACTTTTCGTTTCCTGTTACCATTCGCTTCAGAAATGGTTCGATTTCATTTCGTTTCAGCAAAGAATCGCCGATGTTAATTTGGTTCATTAAATTTTTCACAGACAATTCATGTGGTACTCAAACATCGAACTTCTTTTTGTAGCCAGCCTTTCATGATGAATGTTAAGTTCCTTAGCGATGTCACGGCTGCTTATGGGACGGTTCTGGTTAATCTTTTCTATAATTGCATCGACTTTTTCATCAATAGGTCGACCAGTGCGAGGTCGTCTTCAGACTGCTGGTTTATTAGTTCCGGAGCGTACACGTTCTTATGTCTGAACGTGAGGTTTCACATCTGCAGTGTTCGAAGACAAACCAACTCTGATCTTTCGTCAAGTTTAGAAAACTGTGGAATCACCACATTGATCATATTCTACCTTTGACTTGATGTACAAATTCCATCTCTTGATCAATTTAATGGCTCTTTTTCGAACAACCTGAACCTTCAGCTTATTTTAAATTCCTTCAGGCTTCCACAATTTAAAAAGAAAGAGAAGTGAGGAAGCATGCCTCAAAGTACAAATGCAACCTAGCATATCTTCCGCAACAGGGCTTGCAATTATTTACATTTCCTTTAGTGGTAGTAGTTTTGACAAACACCTACATGCAAAAACAAAAATAAATGAGCTGTTGTTGCAACACTTTCGTGCACAGCTTAGCGTTCAAACATATTTACATGGGCAAGTACGATTTTTTACACTTTTTGCGGCGCGCGCGCGAAATGATATCTTTAATCCTAAATAATGCGCAACATTTCCGCGCATCAAATTCGCTTGATTACACCCCCACAATGTGGCAATAGCTAAGGAAGAAGAAGAAGAAGTGCAAAAAAATAAGACTTCTTCACTGCCTACAAGGGCCTGTTGTTGTTTGCAGTTGATGTTGCATGCAACAGTGATGCGCTCATTCGTTTAAGCCGCATAAAGCGCAGCAATGAGTTTGATTTTGATGTGGCTCATGTCAGGCTGCACGTTTTCCGCACTCGCTTCAGTCGCGTATACATACATATATTTGTATATCCCTTTTTAATTTCTTCTTAGCTACACCTTTTCTGCCTTCTCCTTTCGCCGTTGCCTTCTGCGTTCGGCTGGCAGCTCAAATCGCAATGCTTTCACGCTTAAATGATTTAATTTCGACTTTGCCATTGACGTCGCACGAACAATCCGTTGCATGCAGGCACGCATGCGCACATACCACGCACTCCTCACACAAAAGCTTTTAATTTATCCTTTTTACCGCTGGCAGGTAAAATACTCATAAAATTCGAAATGAGGCCGCTGTCGTCTGTGGCTAATGCTTCACGTGTATACGTGTGTGCGTGTGCCGTCGAGTGGCGTTCGCTGCAGGATGATCTTTCTGGAGCGCTTGATGAAATGCATCCTCATATGAAGTAATTAATTCGCAAAAATGCGACACCCAACAACAAAGCCTTCACGTCACATACACAAAAGTAATGTTTTCAAAGAAAATAAGTACATTAAAAGTGTGTATGTGTGTGTGTGTGTCTGAGGGGGGAAAGAAGTTCCTTGAATGGGTTTGGAGAAATTGTAGGTTGTTCAGGAAATGCGTAACACTAACTGTATGTAGTGCTGTGTAGAGGGGAGACTCTAAACACTGAGAAAAATTCGTGTCAGTTGAAGATAATTTCTTATAGTTGCTTAGTATCATAGTTAGTAGTAATACATTTTGGCTGTTGGATCGGGTCTGTTATAAGATCGCATAAAATCATGATAAACATTTTTCTTCCAGATCTAAATAGTAAATGATCTCATAGGAAATGTGATAAGAAAGCTTTTAATTATAAAAATGAGTTCCGTCTCAACTCTGAATCAGCTTCGTTTGTATAAGAAAAAGAAGTCGGACCATATCACCTCAGTAGATCGCCGATTAAGGGCGTACGAGTTTGCTGAGTCCGTCAGTTTCGCAAAAGAACGCGTAGTTCATATCCTACACAGGATTAAAGGTGCTCGAGACAGCTGAATTCTCAAAGGCCGCGTGGGTAATGTCCAACTTCGATGATTGCCGACCCAGAGTAAAACCAAAAGATCTCTTTAAAGCAGCTGACAAAACATAGCTTCACTATGTTCAATACACCAGAGAGTAAATTATGTGTAGTGCGTGGAGGGAACTTCACGCTGCACAGTTACTCCTTAGAAGGCGAAGACTATCTCATCTGGTAGAAAGATGATGACCTCCGTTAAAGGCAAAAAAAGTTAACTATTTTACAAAAAAAAATTCCTATAAACATCGTGGTTCATATCCTGCATGAAATATTGGATAGCGGCTAGACTCCTTCACAGCAGTGTTTGTAGCTGTTAAGGTGCAAGCTGAAAAAGTTTCTGCGTAGTATGAAACTGTCAACAAAAATGGGTCCACTGGTATATGAGAACACCAGAGACTAAGGTATAGTTAAAACAGGTGATTTCAGCCTAAGAACTTACACCGAAGAGGATTGGTCTTCCCACATGACAACGTCGTCTCTAAAAAAAAAAAGATGAGCTAAAGAATATGCAGATTCAAAGTCAAGGAACTAAAACGGATATATATATATACGCGAACTAGTCCCTCAGATTTTGAGATCTCGTTCTGAAATTTTGCACACGTCCTTTTCTCTCCAAGAAGTTACTTATTTGTAGGAATCGCCGATATCGAACTACTATAGCATATGACTGCAATACATACTGAACGATCGGCTTCGAGAGTTTGTATGGAAATCTTTTTCATTTGACCAATATCTTCAATATGGCGTAATCTCCGAAGAAATTGTTCTGATCGGATCACTATAGCATTAGCTGTCATATAAACTGAAGGATCTTAATCAAGTGCTTGTAAGTTCAACAGAAGTATTTTTTATAATATGACTTGCCTGTTGCTTCCTGTCTCACAGTGTATTTACGGCAGAAAAGTGCGTGGTCGCTGCCTTCAATAAACATTTTTATGCCATTTATACCATCTCTCCATTACCCACTTACGACGGGCATTTAGTTTTGCCACATGCCACACAACACCATATCACACCACACTGCAGTGGAGAACAAAAGCACTTGCAATCGACTGCACAATTGCTGCGCCTACGTCACCAATTCACTCCATCACCGGTGGTTGTCTGTCGGGTTTGCGTGTTGTACCTGTTGTACGTTTACGTCGAGACGAATGCTCTGAGGGATTTTTTAATTCTTTGCACATTTTTTACTGGGTGTGTTGCAGCGTCATGCAGTTCGTTTTGTTGGCTGGCATAGTGTGGCATTACATTAAGGGTATTCCGCATTATTCGTTTCACCTACGCCCACTGACCGACCGACAGATCAGCCCAGACGCAGCATTGCACAGCGACCGCACAACTGACGAACGAGCGCTGTTGTTGGTTTCTGGTTCTTTATGTTTAGTTGCAATGGTTGCGGTGGTGTTGGTGGCGTTAACGTCAGTTGCAACGTTGAGCCGCACCAACGACTATAATATGTGCTTGTATGTATGTATGTTTGCAATGTTGCAGCAGTTTGAATGTTTGTTTATTTTCCTGAATGCTCGATCTCTTTGCGATCATTCACCAATGAATGTTTTTGCTTTTGTTGCAGATATTTTTTGCTTTCAACTGCTTTTTGCTGTGGCAACGTCACTGCCTGCCAACGTGTAATTATTTTATTTTGTTTGAATTTGGGAATTTTATATGGCATCGTCTGACATGCTCAATTGCCAAATAATAAATAATTAGTCTTCTGCAGTGTTGAAAATCCAAAATCCGTAATCTGAAAACTGCAATGCTGCACATGCGCAAGCCGTCGCCTTTTTTGTGGCTGATTTTTCGGTCGGTTTGCTTGTCCAGGCCATTGGGGCGTCAGTGTGTTGACGTGATGTTTACTTTGGCGAGTAGCAGGCGAGTAAAAAATAAAAAAAGACGGAGACATTGTGATTGTGGCGACAGTTTAACAGTGGCTCAAAAACATTATAACTCATAAAGAATTTATATTTATATTTTATTAACTTATTTATTTATATAAAAATTGAAAGTATATTTTTGTAGGAAGTTAAGTTCTTAAGGAAAGCCTTAACACTTATTATTTCATCGAAATTCTCTTTGCGCTTGAAATCTGTGGAACCCTAAGGCATATATAGTGTTAGTGCGTCGTCTTGTTCTTGTCTTTTCAAACGCATTTCGCTTTTTCTTAGCACAGGTCAGCAGTTTCTTTCCTAAATTTCGCAGTGTGGGCCTGAAAGGCTGCTTTTTTCACTGCGTTTTCTGTTTTCTACACGAAGGAAGGAAGGAAGGTCTCTATGATCTGTACTTTTAAAAATCAGGTAAAAAATACTTGATTTCTCTCTTAAGGGGTTATATGGGTTTACGGGTTTGAAACAATTTTTATTGTCTTATTAAATTCTACAATACCTTTAGAATATTGTCCTAAATTTTCTAATTAATCCGAGTAGTAGTTTTGAAGATACAGCCTTAAGAATTTGTTTGCTCGAGGCTAGGATGCATCGTCCTTAAACGCGTTTACCTCGAAACTGTGTTTTTGAAGTGGTTGGCAAGATTTCTCGGGAGCTAATCAACCGATCTTCATGAATTTTTACACAGGTCTTTGAGATACAATTCTTAAAGACTTGGACGACGGGTTTTTCTGCCATTACGACAATTTGAAAACACAAAATGTCGCGAAACTTTCATTGACATTTTTTTTTTTGGAAAAATGTTTGCCAAAAATCCAATATATGATCTTTTAAGGAGTCATCCAGCCAACGCGGGCGCATTTTTTCCGAGGAGTCACCAGTAACGGCATCGCAATGGTCGGTTTCAAATATTTTTTTCCAAAAATTTTAGAGTTTCTTTGTTAGTAGTTTATGTTTGTTATATTAAAGTTTTTATATGCGAAAAAATTGTTTAAAAAGGTCTGTTTTTTGCCCGAGGAAACCCATGTAGATGTGTCGAGAATTATATTTGTTTGGAAGCTCTCAGCTTTTTGATCGTCCACCTTGGCGGAGAATGCTTTTATTAGCATTAAATAATATTTAAATTGTCAAAGTTCACCGTGCTCTCTAGTATCGATTTTAGCTTGCTGTCTTTGTTGCTACTTTTATATCTATGGTGAATTTCTTGAATGGAAAGCAGCGTTTAAAGTCTAGTACATCACACAAAGCTCGTACGTCGACGTCACAGCTGATAATAACTTTGTAGCCTATATATGGAGAATGGGGTCATGTGTAGAAGTTCACGCAAGTGAGGAAAGTTCTCTGATCGCCATTCACTTGGGAGTGGCCAGAAACGATTCTTTTACATATGACTCAAGCAGCTCACGACTTCCGGTCTTTGACCAAGTATCCTCTGGGTAGCCTAAGAACATCCGTTTGAAGGCGAGCTAAAGTGAGAAGGCGAAACATCCCCTGCATAGGGTTGTGCGCTGGGTTTGGGACCCGCCACGTAAAAAAACACCCCCAATGAAAAGGAAAAAACAGCCTCGGATGAGAGCCCCCCCTTTTGATGACGACCATGGCAAACGAAATAAGGACTATGATTTGAGGGCATGCACCTGGAATGTCCGGTCCCTTAATTGGGAAGGTGCCGCTGCCCAGCTGGTAGATGTCCTCGTAAAGATAAAGGCTGACATCACCGCCGTCCAAGAAATGCGATGGACGGGACAAGGACAGAGACGAGTAGGTCCTTGTGACATTTACTACAGTGGCCATATAAAGGAGCGCAAGTTTGGTGTTGGATTCGTGGTGGGAGAGAGACTCCGTCGCCGAGTACTATCATTCACTCCTATGAATGAACGTCTAGCCACAATCCGCATCAAAGCGAGGTTCTTCAACATATCGCTGATTTGCGCCCACGCCCCGACGGAAGAGAAGGACGATGTGACCAAAGATGCCTTTTATGAGTGCTTGGAGCGCACTTATGAGAGATGCCCCCGCCACGATGTCAAAATCGTGCTTGGCGACTTCAATGCCAGGGTGGGCAAAGAAGGTATCTTTGGCACTACGGTCGGTAAATTCAGCCTCGACGCGGAAACATCCCAAAATGGGCTGAGGCTGATCGACTTCGCCGGGGCCCGAAATATGGTTATCTGTAGCACTAGATTCCAGCATAAGAAGATACATCAAGCTACCTGGCTGTCTCCAGATCGAAAAACCACCAACCAGATCGATCATGTTGTGATAGACGGAAGACACGTCTCCAGTGTTTTAGATGTGCGTGCGCTCCGAGGTCCTAACATCGACTCGAACCACTATATTGTTGCAGCCAAAATACGCACCCGCCTCTGTGCAGCAAAAAACGCACGCCAACAAACACAAGGATGGTTCGACGTCGAGAAGCTGCAATCACAACAGACAGCCGAACGTTTTTCTACTCTGCTTGCACTCCTGCTCTCTGAGAGCACTCGTCAACAACTCGGTATAAGGGAACTGTGGGACAGCATTTCAAACTCCTTACGTACAGCTGCAACCGAAACCATTGGTTTCCGGAAAGTGCAGAAGAACAGCTGGTACGACGAGGAGTGTCGTGTCGCAGCGGAGAGAAAACAGGCTGCCTACCTCGCAACGTTACGATCGACCACAACACGTGCGGGATGGGATAGATACCGAGAGTTGAAGAGGGAAGCGAGACGCATTTGTAGACAGAAAAAGAAAGAGGCCGAAATGCGTGAGTACGAAGAGCTTGATAAGCTGGCCGACAGGGGTAATGCTCGAAAATTCTACGAAAGGATGCGGCGGCTTACAGAAGGTTTCAAGACCGGAGCATACTCTTGTAGAACCCCCAAAGGTGATCTAGTTACCGATGCCCAGAGCATACTTAAATTATGGAGGGAACACTTCTCCAGCCTGCTGAATGGCAGTGAACGCACAACACCAGGAGAAAGCGAACCCGATACCCCAATCGATGACGATGGAGCAGACGTTCCATTGCCCGACTATGAAGAAGTTCGAATAGCAATTGCCCGCCTGAAAAACAACAAAGCGGCAGGGGCCGATGGATTGCCGGCCGAGCTATTCAAACACGGCGGCGAAAAGCTGATAAGGTGCATGCATCAGCTTCTTTGCAAAATATGGTCGGACGAAAGTATGCCCAACGATTGGAATTTAAGTGTGCTATGCCCAATCCACAAAAAAGGAGACCCCACAATCTGCGCCAACTACCGTGGGATTAGCCTCCTCAATATCGCATATAAGGTTCTGTCGAGCGTATTGTGTGAAAGATTAAAGCCCACCGTCAACAAACTGATTGGACCTTATCAGTGTGGCTTTAGACCTGGTAAATCAACAACCGACCAGATATTCACGATGCGCCAAATCTTGGAAAAGACCCGTGAAAGGAGAATCGACACACACCACCTCTTCGTCGATTTCAAAGCTGCTTTCGACAGCACGAAAAGGAGCTGCCTTTATGCCGCGATGTCTGAATTTGGTATCCCCGCAAAACTACTACGGCTGTGTAAACTGACGTTGAGCAACACAAAAAGCTCCGTCAGAATCGGGAAGGACCTCTCCGAGCCATTCGATACCAAACGAGGTTTCAGACAAGGCGATTCCCTATCGTGCGACTTTTTCAACCTGCTTCTGGAGAAAATAGTTCGAGCTGCAGAACTTAACAGAGAAGGTACCATCTTTTATAAGAGTGTACAACTGCTGGCGTATGCCGATGATATTGATATCATCGGCCTCAACACCCGCGCCGTTAGTTCTGCTTTCTCCAGACTGGACAAGGAAGCAAAAGAAATGGGTCTGGCAGTGAACGAGGGCAAGACGAAATATCTCCTGTCATCAAACAAACAGTCGTCGCACTCGCGACTTGGCACTCACGTCACTGTTGACAGTCATAACTTTGAAGTTGTAGATAATTTCGTCTATCTTGGAACCAGCGTAAACACCACCAACAATGTCAGCCTAGAAATCCAACGCAGGATAACTCTTGCCAACAGGTGCTACTTCGGACTAAGTAGGCAATTGAGAAGCAAAGTCCTCTCTCGACAAACAAAAACCAAACTCTATAAGTCTCTCATAATTCCCGTCCTCCTATATGGTGCAGAGGCTTGGACGATGACAACAACCGATGAGTTGACGTTGCGAGTTTTCGAGAGAAAGGTTCTGCGAAAGATTTATGGTCCTTTGCGCGTTGGCCACGGCGAATATCGCATTCGATGGAACGATGAGCTGTACGAGATATACGACGACATTGACATAGTTCAGCGAATTAAAAGACAGCGGCTACGCTGGCTAGGTCATGTTGTCCGGATGGATGAAAACACTCCAGCTCTGAAAGTATTCGACGCAGTACCCGCCGCGGGAAGCAGAGGAAGAGGAAGACCTCCACTCCGTTGGAAGGACCAAGTAGAGAAGGACCTGGCCTCGCTTGGAATATCCAATTGGCGCCACGTAGCGAAGAGAAGAAACGAGTGGCGCGCTGTTGTTGACTCGGCTATAATCGCGTAAGCGGTGTCTACGTAAAGAAGAAGAAGAAGAGCCTATATATGTTTGTGAGGTGAATGTAACTAATGGTTTAAATACACCAAATCATGAACATTATATGTAGAGTATTGGCCACATAAAGAGAGAGTGAACTTATGTTGTTCAACTTTAAAGTGGAAGATTTTGCGGGTTTTCATTTGTGTTCTAGAAGTGGTTGAAGATTATTATTTTGTATAAGAGTCATAATAGTCTTGTTCTACACTTTACTAGTATTTTATTACTACCTCGAAGAAAATTTGAGAAGTTAATGGAAGTATTGTCACGTAAAGAGTCTACGAAAAAATAAAGAAACAGCAAGCTAACAAAAATTAACTAATAAATGACTAAATGATAGTTTAGATAATAAGCATATGATTCATGGGTTGTCTAAGAGTATATAGCAATTATGTCAATATAATCTTTTAACCTATTAATTCTTAGTAGAAGTAAATACTTTGGAAAAAATCACTCATACGCCCCTGCAACAAAATTTTTTCTTGTATAACTTCAGTGAAAATGTACTTTTGAATATTGAATGTAAGTCGAAATATATATTTGCATTTCTACAACCTTTTTTATATACTTTCTACCAATACACTTTAGTCTTTACTTATATGCTAACTATGAAAATGATCTACACATGTCAGAGTCTTCGAGGGAAAATGAAATCAAATCAAGTTCTTGCTAAGCACTTTTTTATAATTTCATTGCTCCATTTGAAAAATATTTCTGTTAGTAATAAAATATTGCTAGCTAATTGTCTAAATCCAAGCAACTCTCGACACACCTCGCCTCTCTTTCTCACAAGCACCCGCTTTACTCACAATTATAAGTAGAATTTTTAATTAATTAAATAAATTAAATAATAAATTTAAGTTTTGTGTATTCTTGCAACAGAAATGAATCACTGTGCTATTTTTAAGCCATGTGTTTTTTTTATTTTTTATTTTTACTTATTTCCTACCAATGTTGACGGCTTCAACGTAAAAGAGCTGTAAATCAAATATTTGCGTTTGAGTTGAAGGAGGATAACCGTTTTTTGGGAATGAAATAATTATCTACTTTCTTCAGCAACTCCTCGATGCTATTAAATGCATACCAGACGCAGAGCTTTGAAGGATTGCGTGCGCATAACAAAAATAACTGAAGGGTGGGTAAAGCCGCACAGTATATACATATAAACAATGAAGAGAGAAAGCGACGTTGACCTATATAACGCGACTTATTATGCTAAAATCTATACGAAGAACTAATTATATAAAATATATATACCACTTTAGAGCACTCATCTTATACAAAAATTGAACAAAGCACAAAGGAATCATAATTCATGCGGCTTTAAGCCAGCAAATTTTCGGATTTCCGCCAACACTTTGGCCCAAACCGCAACATCAAAAACAACAAGTGATACGTATTACGTATTCTAGTAAAAAAAAAAAAAACAAATGCAAATCGCATTATGTAATAAAAATGCTTAAAAGTAGCAGCAGCAGTAATAAAATGTTGCTAGCACGCTCAACATGACAATTGACAACAAGCAACATTTGTTGCTAGACGCTTAATATTTATGAGCATGCGCTGAGTCATGGCAGTGTATGTAGGTGGGCAAGTGCTTGCGTCCATACATATAGTAAGT
>JAPZAG010003313.1:0-11264 GCA_027475135.1 Bactrocera correcta | reverse complement strand
CAGTCTTATATTTAGGTATAAAGTAGATTTTTTTGTATATACACACCTAGCAATCGATATCGAGATGCTTCAACTCAATAGTTTATTATATTTAAGTTAATTAACCATCTTTATCTTACTTGAGTCTACAAAAGCCTTAACGGCATAACGGCAGTGCATTTGGAAGAATTCCGTAATATCATATTTAGGTATAAAATCGATTTTGTTGTAAACACACATTTAGCAATCGATATCGAAATGCTTCAAATCATTAGTTTAACATATTTAATTTAATTAACCTTCTTTATCTTATTGAAGTTTACATAAAGCCATAACGGTATAACGGCAGTGCATTTGGAAGAATTCCGTAGTCTTATATTTAGGTATAAAGTAGATTTTTTTGTATATACACACCTAGCAATCGATATCGAGATGCTTCAACTCAATAGTTTATTATATTTAAGTTAATTAACCATCTTTATCTTACTTGAGTCTACAAAAGCCTTAACGGCATAACGGCAGTGCATTTGGAAGAATTCCGTAATATCATATTTAGGTATAAAATCGATTTTGTTGTAAACACACATTTAGCAATCGATATCGAAATGCTTCAAATCATTAGTTTAACATATTTAAGTTAATTAACCCTCTTTATCTTACTGAAGTTCACATAATGCCATAACGGTATAACGGCAGTGCATTCAGAAGAATTCCGTTATCATATATTTAGGTATAAAGTCGATTTTCTTGTATATACACATTTAGCAATCGATATCGAAATGCCTCAAATCATTAGTTTAACATATTTAAGTTAATTAACCCTCTTTATCTTACTGAAGTCTACAAACGCCTTAACGGCATAACGGCAAAGTATTTAGAAGAATCCCTTAATCTTATATTTAGGTATAAAGTCGATTTTCTTGTATATACTCATTTAGCAATCGATATCGAAATGCCTCAAATCATTAGTTTAACATATTTAAGTTAATTAACCCCCTTTATCTTACTTAAGTCTACAAATGCCTTAACGGCATAACGGCAATGCATTTAGAAGAATTACGTAACCTTATATTTAGGTATAAAGTCGACTTTCTTGTATATACTCATTTAGCAATCGATATCGAAATGCTTCAAATCTTTAGTTTAATATATTTAAGCTAATAAACCTTCTTTATCTTACTAAAGTCTACAAAAGCCCTAACGGCGTAACGGCAGTGCATTTAGAAGAATTCCGTAATCTTATATTGAGATATAAAGTCGATTTTCTTGTATATACACATTTAGCAATCGATATCGAAATGCCTCAAATCATTAGTTTAACATATTTAAGTTAATTAACCCTCTATATCTTACTGAAGTCTACAAACGCCTTAACGGCATAACGGCAAAGCATTTAGAAGAATTACGTAATCTTATATTTAGGTATAAAGTCGATTTTCTTGTATATACACATTTAGCAATCGATATCGAAATGCCTCAAATCATTAGTTTAACATATTTAAGTTAATTAACCCTCTTTATCTTACTGAAGTCTACAAACGCCTTAACGGCATAAAGGCAAAGCATTTAGAAAAATTACATATTCTTATATTTAGGTATAAAGTCGATTTTGTTGTTTATACACATTTAGCAATCGATATCGAAATGCTTCAAATCATTAGTTTAACATATTTAAGCTAATTAACCCTCTTTATCTTACTGAAGTTTACAAAAGCCTTAGCGGCATAACGGCAGTGCATTCAGAAGAATTCCGTCATCATATATTTAGGTATAAGGTCGATTTTCTTGTATATACACATTTAGCAATCGATATCGAAATGCCTCAAATCATTAGTTTAGCGTATTTAAGTTAATTAACCCTCTTTATCTTACGGAAGTCTACAAACATCTTAACGGCATATAGGCAAAGCATTTAGAAGAATTACGTAATTTTATATTTAGGTATAAAGTCGACTTTCTTGTATATACTCATTTAGCAATCGATATCGAAATGCTTCAAATCATTAGTTTAACATATTTAAGTTAATTAACCCTCTTTATCTTACTGAAGTCTACAAACGGCTTAACGGCATAACGGCAAAGCATTTAGAAGAATTACGTAATCTTATATTTAGGTATAAAGTCGATTTTCTTGTATATACTCATTTAGCAATCAATATAGAAATGCTTCAAATCATTAGTTTAACATATTTAAGTTAATTAACCCTCTTTATCTTACTGAAGTCTACAAACGTTTTAACGGCATAACGGCAAAGCATTTAGAAGAATTACGTAATCTTATATTTAGGTATAAAGTAGATTTTCTTGTATATACACATTTAGCAATCGATATCGAAATGCTTCAAATCCTTAGTTTAACATATTTAAGCTAATTAACCCTCTTTATCTTACTAAAGTCTACAAAAGCCTTAACGGCATAACGGCAGTGCATTTGAAAGAATTCCGTAATCTTATATTTAGGTATTAAGTCGATTTTCTTGTATATACACATTTAGCAATCGATATCGAAATGCCTCAAATCATTAGTTTAGCGTATTTAAGTTAATTAACCCTCTTTATCTTACGGAAGTCTACAAACATCTTATCGGCATATAGGCAAAGCATTTAGAAGAATTACGTAATTTTATATTTAGGTATAAAGTCGACTTTCTTGTATATACTCATTTAGCAATCGATATCGAAATGCTTCAAATCATTAGTTTAACATATTTAAGTTAATTAACCCTCTTTATCTTACTGAAGTCTACAAACGGCTTAACGGCATAACGGCAAAGCATTTAGAAGAATTACGTAATCTTATATTTAGGTATAAAGTCGATTTTCTTGTATATACTCATTTAGCAATCAATATAGTAATGCTTCAAATCATTAGTTTAACATATTTAAGTTAATTAACCCTCTTTATCTTACTGAAGTCTACAAACGTTTTAACGGCATAACGGCAAAGCATATAGAAGAATTACGTAATCTTATATTTAGGTATAAAGTCGACTTTCTTGTATATACTCATTTAGCAATCGATATCGAAATGCTTCAAATCATTAGTTTAACATATTTAAGTTAATTAACCTTCTTTATCTCACTGAAGTTTACATAAAGCCATAACGGTATAACGGCAGTGCATGTGGGAGAATTTCTTAATCTTATATTTAGGTATAAAATCGATTTTGTTGTATATACGCATTTAGCAATCGATATCGAAATGCCTCCAATCATTAGTTTAACATATTTAAGTTATTTAGCCTTCTTTAACATATTGAAGTTGATATAAAGCCATGGCGGCATAACGACAGTACATTTGGAAGAATTCCGTAATCTTATATTTAGGTATAAAGTCGATTTTCTTGTATATATGCATTAAGCAATTCATTTCGAAATGCTTCAAAAAACTGGTGTAACATATCTAAGTTAATAAACCTTCTTTAACGAACTGAAGTTAACATAAAGCCATAACGGCATAACGGCAGTGCATTTAGAATAATTCCGTAAGCTTATATTTAGGTATAAAGTCGATCATTTTGTATATACACATTTAGCAATCGATATCGAAATGCCTCAAATCATTAGTTTAACATATTTAAGTTAATTAACCTTCTTTAACATATTGAAGTTGATATAAAGCCATGGCGGCATAACGACAGTACATTTGGAAGAATTCCGTAATCTTATATTTAGGTATAACGTCGATTTTCTTGTATATATGCATTAAGCAATCGATTTCGAAATGCTTCTAATAACTGGTGTAACATATCTAAGTTAATAAACCTTCTTTAACGAACTGAAGTTAACATAAAGCCATAACGGCATAACGGCAGTGCATTTAGAAGAATTCCGTAATCTTATATTTAGGTAGAAAGTCGATTTTCTTGTATATATGCATTAAGCAATCGATTTCGAAATGCTTCAAACAACTAGTGTAACATATCTAAGTTAATAAACCTTCTTAAACGAACTAAAGTTAACACAGAGCCATGGCGGCATAACGGCAGTGCATTTAGAAGAATTCCGTAATCTTATATTTAGGTATAAAGTCGATTTTCTTGTATATCACATTTAGCAATCGATATCGAAATGGCTCAAATCATTAGTTTAACATATTTAAGTTAATTAACCCCCTTTATCTTACTGAAGTCTACAAACGCCTTAACGGCATAACGGCAGTGCATGTAGAAGATTTCCGTTTTCATATATTTAGGTATAAAGTCGATTTTGTTGTATGTACACATTTAGCAATCGATATCTAAATGCTTCAAATCATTAGTTTAACATATTTAAGCTAACTAACCCTCTTTATCTTACTGAAGTCTACAAAAGCCTTAGCGGCATAACGGCAGTGCATTCAGAAGAATTCCGTAATCTTATATTTAGGTTTAAAGTCGATTTTCTTGTATATACACATTTAGCAATCGATATCGAAATGCCTCAAATCATTAGTTTAACGTATTTAAGTTAATTAACCCTCTTTATCTTACTGAAGTCTACAAACATCTTAACGGCATATAGCCAAAGCATTCAGTAATCTTATATTTAGGTATAAAGTCGATATTCTTGTACATACTCATTTAGCAATCGATATCGAAATGCTTCAAATCATTAGTTTAACATATTTAAGTTAATTAACCCTCTTTATCTTACTGAAGTCTACAAACGGCTTAACGGCATAACGGCAAAGCATTTAGAAGGATCTCGTAATCTTATATTTAGGTATAAAGTCGATTTTGTTGTATATACACATTTAGCAATCGATATCGAAATGCTTCAAACCATTAGTTTAACATATTTAAGTTAATTAACCCTCTTTATCTTACTGAAGTCTACAAACGGCTTAATGTCATAACGGCAAAGCATTTAGAAGAATCACGTAATCTTATATTTAGGTATGAAATCGATTTTGTTGTATATATGCATTTAGCAATCGATATCGAAATGCTTCAAATCATTAGTTTAACAAATTTAAGTTAATTAACCTTCTTTAACATATTGAAGTTGATATAAAGCCATGGCGGCATAACGACAGCACATTTGGAAGAATTCCGTAATCTTATATTTAGGTATAAAGTCGATTTTCTTGTATATATGCATTAAGCAATTGATTTCGAAATGCTTCAAATAACTGGTGTAACATATCTAAGTTAATAAACCTTCTTTAACGAACTGAAGTTAACATAAAGCCATAACGGCATAACGGCAGTGCATTTAGAATAATTCCGTAAGCTTATATTTAGGTATAAAGTCGATTTTTTTGTATATACACATTTAGCAATCGATATCGAAATGCCTCAAATCATTAGTTTAACATATTTAAGTTAATTATCCTTCTTTAACATATTGAAGTTGATATAAAGCCATGGCGGCATAACGACAGTACATTTGGAAGAATTCCGTAATCTTATATTTAGGTATAACGTCGATATTCTTGTATATATGCATTAAGCAATCGATTTCGAAATGCTTCTAATAACTGGTGTAACATATCTAAGTTAATAAACCTTCTTTAACGAACTGAAGTTAACATAAAGCCATAACGGCATAACGGCAGTGCATTTAGAATAATTCCGTAAGCTTATATTTAGGTATAAAGTCGATTTTTTTGTATATACACATTTAGCAATCGATATCGAAATGCCTCAAATCATTAGTTTAACATATTTAAGTTAATTATCCTTCTTTAACATATTGAAGTTGATATAAAGCCATGGCGGCATAACGACAGTACATTTGGAAGAATTCCGTAATCTTATATTTAGGTATAACGTCGATATTCTTGTATATATGCATTAAGCAATCGATTTCGAAATGCTTCTAATAACTGGTGTAACATATCTAAGTTAATAAACCTTCTTTAACGAACTGAAGTTGGCATAAAGCCCTGGTAACATAACGACACTGCATGTAGAAAAGTTCCGTAATATTATATTTAGGTATAAAGTCGATTTTCTTAAATTTACACAATAAGCAATCGATATCGAAGTGCTTCAAATCATTAGTTTAACATATTTAAGTTAATAAACGTTTTTTAGCTTACTGAAGTCTACACAAAGCCTTAACGGTATAACGGCAGTGCATTTGGAAGAATTCCGTAATCTTATATTTAGGTATAAAGTCGATTTTCTTGTATATACTCATTTAGCTATCGATATCGACATGCTTCAAATCATTAGTTTAACATATTTAGGTTAATAAACCTTCTTTAACGAACTGGAGTTGGCATAAATCCATGGCGGCATAACGGCAGTGCATTTAGAATAACTCCGTAATCTTATATTTAGGTATAAAGTCGATTTTCTTGTATATACTCATTTAGCAATCGATATCGAAATGCTTCAAATCATTAGTTTAACATATTTAAGTTAATTAACCCTCTTTATCTTTCTAAAGTCTACAAAAGCTTTAACGGCATAACGGCAGTGCATTTGGAAGAAATCCGTAATCTTATATTTAGTTATAAAGTCGATTTTCTTGTATATATAGGCATTAAGCAATCTATTTCAAAATGCTTCAAATAACTGGTGTAACATATCTAAGTTAATAAACCTTCTTAAACGAACTGAAGTTAAGATAAAGCCATAACGGCAGTGCATTTAGAAGAATTAAGTAATATTATATTTAGGTATAAAGTCGATTTTCTTATATATACACATTTAGCAATCGATATCGAAATGCCTCAAATCATTAGTTTAACATATTTAAGTTAATTAACCCCCTTTATCTTACTGAAGTCTACAAACGCCTTAACGGCATAACAGCAGTGCATGTAGAAGATTTCCGTTTTCATATATTTAGATATAAAGTCGATTTTATTGTATATACACATTTACCAATCGATACCGAAATGCCTCAAATCATTAGTTTAACATATTTAAGTTAATTAACCCTCTTTATCTTACTGAAGTCTACAAACACCTTAACGGCATAACGGCAAAGCATTTAGAAGAATCCCGTAATCTTATAATTAGGTATAAAGTCGATTTTCTTGTATATACTCATTTAGCAATAGATATCGAAATGCCTCAAATCATTAGTTTAACATATTTACGTTAATTAATCCTCTTTAACTTACTGAAGTCTACAAACGGCTTAACGGCATATCGGCAAAGCATTTAGAAGAATTACGTAATCTTATATTAAGGTATAAAGTCGATTTTGTTGTATATATACATTTAGCAATCGATATCGAAATGCTTCAAATCATTAGTTTAACATATTTAATCTAATTAACCCTCTTTATCTTACTGAAGTCTACAAAAGCCTTAACGGCGTAACGGCAGTGCATTTGAAAGAATTCCGTTATCATATATTTAGGTATAAAGTCGATTTTCTTGTATATACACATTTAGCAATCGATATCGAAATGCCTCAAATCATTAGTTTAACAAGTTAAGTTAATTAACCTTCTTTATCTTACTGAAGTCTACAAACGCCTTAACGGCATAACGGCAAAGCATTTAGAAGAATTACGTAGTCTTATATTTAGGTATAAAGTCGATTTTCTTGTATATACTCATTTAGTAATCGATATCGAAATGGCTCAAATCATTAGTTTAACATATTTATTAATTTTAACCCCCTTTATCTTACTGAAGTCTACAAACGCCTTAACGGCATAACGGCAGTGCATGTAGAAGATTGCTGTTTTCATATATTTAGGTATAAAGTCGATTTTCTTGTATACACACATTTAGCAATCGATACCGAAATGCCTCAAATCATTAGTTTAACATATTTAAGTTAATTAACCCTCTTTATCTTACTGAAGTCTATAAACACCTTAACGGCATAACGGCAAAGCATTTAGAAGAATCCCGTAATCTTATATTTAGGTATAAAGTCGATTTTCTTGTATATACTCATTTAGCAATCGATATCGAAATGCCTCAAATCATTAGTTTAACATATATAAGTTAATTAACCCCCTTTATCTTACTTAAGTCTACAAACGCCTTAACGGCATAACGGCAATGCATTTAGAAGAATTACGTAATCTTATATTTAGGTATAATGTCGATTTTGTTGTGTATACACATTTAGCAATCGATATGGAAATGCTTCAAATCTTTAGTTTAACATATTTAAGCTAATAAACCCTCTTTATCTTACTAAAGTCTACAAAAGCCTTAACGGCGTAACGGCAGTGCATTTGGAAGAATTCCGTAATCTTATATTGAGATATAAAGTCGATTTTCTTGTATATACACATTTAGCAATCGATATCGAAATGCCTCAAATCATTAGTTTAACATATTTAAGTTAATTAACCCTCTTTATCTTACTGAAGTCTACAAACGCCTTAGCGGCATAACGGCAAAGCATTTAGAATAATTACGTAATCTTATATTTAGGTATAAAGTCGATTCTCTTGTATATACACATTTAGCAATCGATAAATTAATCTTACCAAAGTCTACAAAAGCCTTAACGGCATAACGGCAATGCATTTGGAAGAATTCCGTAATCTTATATTTAGGTATTAAGTCGATTTTCTTGTATATACACATTTAGCAATCGATATCGAAATGCCTCAAATCATTAGTTTAACATATTTAAATTAATTAACCCCCTTTATCTTACTGAAGTCTACAAACGCCTTAACGGCATAACGGCAGTGCATGTAGAAGAATTCCGTTATCATATATTTAGGTATAAAGTCGATTTTCTTGTATATACACATTTAGCAATCGATATCGAAATGCCTCAAATCATTAGTTTAACAAGTTAAGTTAATTAACCTTCTTTATCTTACTGAAGTCTACAAACGCCTTAACGGCATAACGGCAAAGCATTTAGAAGAATTACGTAATCTTATATTTAGGTATAAAGTCGATTTTCTTGTATATACACATTTAGCAATCGATATCGAAATGCCTCAAATCATTAGTTTAACATATTTATGTTAATTAACCCTCTTTATCTTACTGAAGTCTACAAACGCCTTAACGGCATAACGGCAAAGCATTTAGAAGAATTACATAATCTTATATTTAGGTATAAAGTCGATTTTGTTGTTTATACACATTTAGCAATCGATATCGAAATGCTTCAAATCATTAGTTTAACATATTTAAGCTAATTAACCCTCTTTATCTTACTGAAGTTTACAAAAGCCTTAGCGGCATAACGGCAGTGCATTCAGAAGAATTTTGTTATCATATATTTAGGTATAAAGTCGATTTTATTGTATATACACATTTAGCAATCGATATCGAAATGCCTCAAATCATTAGTTTAGCGTATTTAAGTTAATTAACCCTCTTTATCTTACGGAAGTCTACAAACATCTTAACGGCATATAGGCAAAGCATTTAGAAGAATTACGTAATTTTATATTTAGGTATAAAGTCGACTTTCTTGTATATACTCATTTAGCAATCAATATCGAAATGCTTCAAATCATTAGTTTAACATATTTAAGTCAATTAACCCTCTTTATCTTACTGAAGTCTACAAACGGCTTAACGGCATAACGGCAAAGCATTTAAAAGAATTACGTAATCTTATAATTAGGTATAAAGTCGATTTTCTTGTATATACTCATTTAGCAATCGATATAGAAATGCTTCAAATCATTAGTTTAACATATTTAAGTTAACTAACCCTCTTTATCTTACTGAAGTCTACAAACGTTTTAACGGCATAACGGCAAAGCATTTAGAAGAATTACTTAATCTTATATTTAGGTATAAAGTAGATTTTCTTGTATATACACATTTAGCAATCGATAAATTAAACTTACCAAAGTCTACAAAAGCCTTAACGGCATAACGGCAATGCATTTGGAAGAATTCCGTAATCTTATATTTAGGTATTAAGTCGATTTTCTTGTATATACACATTTAGCAATCGATATCGAAATGCCTCAAATCATTAGTTTAACATATTTAAATTAATTAACCCCCTTTATCTTACTGAAGTCTACAAACGCCTTAACGGCATAACGGCAGTGCATGTAGAAGAATTCCGTTATCATATATTTAGGTATAAAGTCGATTTTCTTGTACATACACATTTAGCAATCGATATCGAAATGCCTCAAATCATTATTTTAAAATATTTAAGTTAATAAACCTTCTTTAGCGAACTGAAGTTGGCATAAATCCATGGCGGCATATCGGCAGTGCATTTAGAATAATTCCGTAATCTTATATTTAGGTATAAAGTCGATTTTCTTGTATATACGCATTTAGCAATCGATATCGAAATGCTTCAAATCATTAGTTTAACATATTTAAGTTAATTAACCCTCTTTATCTTACTGAAGTCTACAAACACCTTAACGGCATAACGGCAAAGTATTTAGAAGAATCCCGTAATCTTATATTTAGGTATAAAGTCGATTTTCTTGTATATACTCATTTAGCGATCGATATCGAAATGCCTCAAATCATTAGTTTAACATATTTAAGCTAATTAGCCCTCTTTATCTTACTGAAGTTTACAAAAGCCTTAGCGGCATAACGGCAGTGCATTCAGAAGAATTACGTAATCTTATATTAAGGTATAAAGTCGATTTTGTTGTATATACACATTTAGCAATCGATATCGAAATGCTTCAAATCATTAGTTTAACATATTTAATCTAATTAACCCTCTTTATCTTACTGAAGTCTACAAAAGCCTTAACGGCGTAACGGCAGTGCATTTGAAAGAATTCCGTTATCATATATTTAGGTATAAAGTCGATTTTCTTGTATATACACATTTAGCAATCGATATCGAAATGCCTCAAATCATTAGTTTAACAAGTCAAGTTAATTAACCTTCTTTATCTTACTGAAGTCTACAAACGCCTTAACGGCATAACGGCAAAGCATTTAGAAGAATTACGTAGTCTTATATTTAGGTATAAAGTCGATTTTCTTGTATATACTCATTTAGTAATCGATATCGAAATGGCTCAAATCATTAGTTTAACATATTTATTAATTTTAACCCCCTGTATCTTACTGAAGTCTACAAACGCCTTAACGGCATAACGGCAGTGCATGTAGAAGAATTACATAATCTTATATTTAGGTATAAAGTCGATTTTGTTGTTTATACACATTTAGCAATCGATATCGAAATGCTTCAAATCATTAGTTTAACATATTTAAGCTAATTAACCCTCTTTATCTTACTGAAGTTTACAAAAGCCTTAGCGGCATAACGGCAGTGCATTCAGAAGAATTTTGTTATCATATATTTAGGTATAAAGTCGATTTTCTTGTGTATACACATTTAGCAATCGATATCGAAATGCCTCAAATCATTAGTTTAGCGTATTTAAGTTAATTAACCCTCTTTATCTT
>JAPZAG010003312.1:0-11268 GCA_027475135.1 Bactrocera correcta | reverse complement strand
CAAACAACAGTAATTTTTACAATCAGTAGCCCAACGGCTGGGAAGTTGCCGGCATACTTTTTATGGCTATTTGAATATTTAAAATTGATGAAAGCCGTTAAAAGTCAATAATGTGCTCAATGATCTATGTACTTATGTATATATATATATATAAACATATGTGATTGGTTGTGTATGTCAAGTAGGGAAAGTAGACACTACACGCGATTGCCAGACTTTAGAGGCTACACATGAGGTCTCTTCAACATGTCTTTAAATTTGTTTTAAAATACAGTAATACCCCGGACTTACGCGATAGGTGGGTCCGAGCGGTTGCCGTGTAAGTCGAATTCGCGTAAGTCGGGGTTCAACGTTGCATATAAATACATATAAAGTTTGTTTAATCGAGACCAGAGTTTAAAGAAAACAATAATTAAGAAGAAAAATGTTTAATAAAGTGTAGGATAATAAAAAAATATTACATTGTTATGAATAAAGTAAGCTAAACCGAAGTTATTTTGATGTCGAAGGCTTCATATATTCTAACAGTGTTGCCTGACGAGTTAAATTTTTCTTCTTTTCACGTAAAATTTCCTCGTAGCATACCAGTAATTTTTTTATCCCTCGTTTTGTAGTAGAAATGCGTTCTTCATTAGAATCAATTTTTTCCAAAATTTGTAACCCCTTTTCAATTGAATTGAGCCCTTCTGTTAAGTTTGCAATTGTCATTTGATTTACCGATTAAACTGGGTCTAGCGAATCAGTTTGGTCAATATCTTGCTCATACTTACGCATTTCTATAACCTCGTCAATTGTTAGCTCTTGATTGTGTGAATCTAGCAATTCTTGAACGTCATCATTATCGACCTCTAAATTTAATTGCTTGGCGATATCGACCACTTCTTCTATTATGCTATCGATTTGTTCAGGATCTGAAATGGTTTCTCCTAGGGTTTCAGAGGTGAAAAAAATGGACACAGTTTTTTCCAGACACCATTGAGAGTTTTTTGTGAAACCTCATTCCAAGATTGTCCAATAATTCTTACAGCATCTAAAATATTGAATTCCTTCCAAAAGTCTTTAACAGAAAGCTCATTGTTTTGTCTCATAGCTTCATGTAGATGTGCAAACGACCGCCTTGTGTAGTAAGCTTTAAATGTTGTAATGACTCCCTGGTCCATTGGTTGAAGCAAGCTGGTAGTGTTTGGTGGCAAAAATACAACTTCCACACGTGGATCGAAATTAATTTGAGTTGCGGGAGGATGACCTGGCGCATTGTCAATTAGTAGCATCACTTTAAATGGGATTTCTTTTAATCGGCAGTAACGTTCGACTTCAGATCTACAGCAAATATCATGCCACCTAAAACAACGAATCACAGCACGCCACGCTACATCAGTATAAAGCTATAAATACAGTGTATCGGACGCACTGTGTGTTCTTCAACTTAGTTTAATATAAACCATAGACATACATAGTTAGATGTATTTTATAATACCTTTATATTAAATAAAGAGAAACCCAGGAGTAATATCCTGGTAAAATATATATTTTAGAATTGCCTAAATAGCATTCTTAATTCGCGCGGCAATCAAAATGAAAAACCGCGTATCTTCGAATTCGCGTAAAACGGGGTAGCGTAAGTCGGGGTATTACTGTACAAATTTTGCGTTCGCCGAAGCGTGTTTGCTGCCATCTTCATGAAAGCCATGAGCTTTTTAAACTTATAAAAATATTTATTTAAAATAGTAGTATTTATACAGTTTAATATCATGGTAAAAAATTTTCAAATCGGACTTCTAATATCAAATCCTACTAAATTGAAAAAAAAACACACCATAAATCGTAGACATGCGGGAGACCCACTTCATTCCAATGTATAATATTGTAGTCAGTTCTTGTATTGAATAGAAAAATTTCACAAAACAAAACGATGTCGACCAAGTTTTGAGAACCTTTCGAGAACTTCTTCTGCTGTGATTTCAGCGTCACAATGCGTGTGCAGCAACGTCAGGCCGATCAATCTATCTTCAAGGATGGTTTTCATGCAATGCGATGCACACTGGTTGATTTCATAGGCCAAAAATAAAAATAATAAAAGTTTGAAATTTACCGCGGTTTGTATTAATACTATTTCTTAAAACACCAATAAAACTAGCGGTAAATACATTTTTGCTCTATCCGATTCGTAGGAGCTACGAAAATCGCGAGAAGTGAGACAATAGAAACACGCGGGCTGTGCAGTGAAAATAGCTTCAAAATTATCTCTCATAATAAATTAAATTACAATATAAAATCGTGCTTAACCCCAATAAATCGAAATGAATATTAAGAAGAAAGGTATGTGCTATATAACCGCGCAATCTTTCCGTACTAATATATTGTTTTATTGTTTTAAAACTATTATTTTACAAGTGACCTTTTGAGTGATATATTTTTCTTTATACATCGAATTAAGTAATAAAAAAGTTGTGATCCCAGTCTTACCCTCAAATGAGACAAGTTTGTTTATATTATGTTATGTTTTCTAAGTCTAACTTTTGGCAACTTTCTTGGTTATTCATGTTTTTCTACCAGGTATTCGATTTTTTGTGTGTTATTTTTCATAATTTTTTGTATTTAAGTATAAGTGTGAACGAGTGTATTGTTTTTTATGATTTTTAGTTATATTTATTTGAGCTTTGGTTTTCATTTTCCCACTTTTATCAAATGTTTGTTTTATATGCTATTTTATTCAGGAACGTCATATCAATGTGAACTTTCACGCATATATATATTCTTGAATTGTGGTGTTTGGAAAAAGATTCATTTGCGGATAAAGATAAAAAAGTATGTGACGACTTAACCCGTAGATTTGAATTGGATGGCTATGAATGTATTGGAAATATTGTTATGAAAATACTTGATTACGTATTTAAAAGATTTGCAGATGTGTGTAATAAAAACCACAGATTAAAATCAAATATTATACAAAAAGATTCGAATTGGTTTGCACAATATGAATATATATTATTAAGACGACAATCATCCGAATTGAGTCAAGATCGAGGACGTCCTAGATTAAGTCTGGTAGAGTGCTCAGAAAGAACGAAGCGGCGAAGGATAGCAGATTAATGTTTCCGCTGCTGATGATTTGCGTTTGGCTTGTAAGGAACCGAATAAGTCGATCTTTCGCGCAAAGACATGCGAAGTATTATCACTTATCACCGAAGCAAATTTAACCAAGCACCAGTATCAACTTATTAGAAGCTTCGTTAACAATAAACTTGATGTTAACTTTTTACCTTGCTATGATAATATTTTAAAGGAAAAACAGAAAAATTATCCTGAGCAAATAAAAGTTTCAGAATCTTACGCTGAAGTTGAGCTACAAAAATTATTAGATCACACTGCGTCGCGAATTTTAGAGTTGCAAAGCGATGTAATTTATGAACTCAATGAAAATGGGAAATGGGGTTTTGATGGCAGTTCTGGGCAGAGCGAATATAAGCAAAAATTCGAAAATAATAAATTGGAAGACAGTAATTTATTTGTTACGTCATATGTCCCTCTACAAATGATAATAAAATCGCAAAATGATGAGCACAAACTAATTTAGAAATACCCCCTTCCTTAATCCACTCGCTATTGCCGTCCTGTTCGAATTCAGTTTCAAAAGGAATCAGTTCAATTAATCCTAAATGAAGAATTATATTTTAAAAACAAAATTCAACAATTAAGTCCCACTGAATTCAAAACAGCTACCAATCGTAAATTTTATATCAATCACATTAACTGAAACCTCATCTGCAAAATGCTATATATGCTCGGCTAAACCTATTGAGATGAACCATATTGACAAATGCTGGAAAAAAGAAGTACGAACAGATCGCTACGAATTTGGATTGTCTCCATTACATGCCTACATTCGATTTTTTGAATATTTCCTTCAGGTTTCTTATAGATTTGAAATCAGACAATGGCAAATAAGGGGTTTAGAAGATAAAGAACGATTTCTAAGAAGGAAAAAAAAACATGCAGTGCGAGTTTCGTGAAAAAATGGGTCTTATAGTCGACAAACCAAAAACAGGTGGTGGTGGATCTCCAAACAATGGAAATACTGCTAGAAAATTTTTTAATGATGCCCATACATCTACTGAAATAACAGGCATAGAAAAAGTATTAATTGAAAACTGTGCAGTATTACTACAAGCTTTATCTTTAGGGTACAAAATTAATGTGGAAATATTTAGAAAATTTGCGCTCGATACTGCAAGAGAATTAACATCAAAGTATTCCTGGTATTGTCTTCCTGCGTCAGTCCACAAAATTTTAATTCACGCTCCCGATGTTATTCAATATGCATTAGTTTCAATTGGAGAGCTCTTAGAAAAAGCTGCTGAGTCAAGGAATAAGGACGTTAGGATGTATCGACTCCATCATACACGAAAGAACTCACGTGTTGCTACAAATCAGGATTTATTAAACCGATTACTCTTAAGCTCAGATCCTTTCATCTCTGGTCAAAGAAAACTACGATGCAAAAGTGAATCAATTCTATTAAAATCAGTTTTTGATTTAGTAGAATAATATTCAAATAATTCTTTTTTTGTTAATCAACTTTTTTATTAATATTATCATCGGCGGGTGGCGGAATTTGAAAGGCATTGGAGCGATTTATTTATGTTAATATAATTGTTAATTACTTGTTATAATTTTAAAAAGCTTAGGAAAAAATTTCACTTTAATATAGGCAGTGGAAGTATTTTTGGCCGCTGATTTCATACAAGACCGACCACTGTGCGATGTGTCGAAAAAGAGCGTACAGAGGTCGCATTCGTCTTTACAGAATATGCGAAGATAGTACATATGAATTATGGGGTATCGCAGTTCTTCAAGTAGTCGGTAACTGACTTTTGGTTCCCTCTTCAATGACACTGCCAGTGATCAAGTTCACCTTTGAGCTTCAAATGTCGCACGACGTTGTCATTACCCAAAAGGCCTTTGAATCTATCTATCAAGCAGTCAATAAGATTTTCCATTTCTTTGGTTTTCAAAGCACGTACTTTTTCGGGAAACTGCAGACTTCGTTGAAATCCATCCAATACTTCTCTAGAAAAGCGCGTCTTCAAATCTTCGCCGATTGTGTCCAACAGAGAAATGCACACTGAGACCCTGTTGTATTCTTCGCAAGTTCTTACACAAAAATTTTATCGTTATGTTTGTCGACCGCTGATTCTTCGTTTTTCTTCGTTAACTTTCAGTTCTGCCGCCATTTTACTCGTGTCCGAATAAATCGATCTTCAGCTTTTTGTCTTCGATTTCGAAACGTTACAAGCAGTGTATCTATCATATTTGTTGCCTTTGCCAGATCGAGCGACTCTTTCTGAAGAATCACGCTGAGTGAATGAGTTAGGGATAGAATATCTTCACTGCGATGCGTATCAATGATGATCTTTGACGATCAACGACAATTTTGCGGCAAATTGGATAACTGCATCATGCCGTTCAACCCATTTTGTTTCACATAAGTTGCCAAAGTAAAAACCACGCCGTAAAATGTCAGAATGCTCGATGCACAATGGTTTTAGCTGTCAGCTGTTGGCTTTTCTAGGTTGGAAAACTTGAAGGATAAATCCTAGCATTATTTATTATATTCAAAAATGGCGGCAGTCTTTTATTTTGTTTCTGAAATAAAATGGCAAATTTCTGGATTATATTTTGGTTACTTTATATTATTTCTTGAAGACCTAGGGGGATATTTTCTCCCATTTCCCTCCTCTTAATTCGCCACTGGTCTAACTCGTTCTTCCGCAAGTACAAGAGAATCTGTCGGCGTTGAGTCAACGACATTTCACGGAGAACTGAACTGATCTCCATTTTTACCGTACACATTCAAGATAATTCATGATGATTTCATGGGTTAGTCGTACGGAAGCATTTATTGTGATTTGACCATTAAATTTTACCAGTTTTCGCAATCACACCATTTCAAGATAGCGACGGTCATCTTAGGAACTCGTGCTATCTCAAAAACATATAAAATGAGAAAATATAAAATAAAATTCGTATCTAAGTGCAATCGTTTCCGAATACCATCCACGACTGCAAAATTTCGGTTTCGACTTATAGTTACGAGTTGAATGTTCTGCGTACTGAAGCTGACTGACCTAAGCGCTTCGGCACAGTGATTGTTTTACTAGTTTACCAATTGAATAATGTTTTTTTTTTTTGTTTTTGAAAATCCCAGAATTCTCTAACTTCTTGAGGCTCATAACAGGTTATCTAAGACAACTGTACAAAGTTTTCTACTTAAGGCGAAGTAAATAAAGGGTGATTTTTTAAGAGCTTGATAACTTTTTTTTTAAAAAAAACGCATAAAATTTGCAAAATCTCATCGGTTCTTTATTTGAAACGTTAGATTGGTTCATGACATTTACTTTTTGAAGATAATTTCATTTAAATGTTGACCGCGGCTGCGTCTTAGGTGGTCCATTCGGAAAGTCCAATTTTGGGCAACTTTTTCGAGCATTTCGGCCGGAATAGCCCGAATTTCTTCGGAAATGTTGTCTTCCAAAGCTGGAATAGTTGCTGGCTTATTTCTGTAGACTTTAGACTTGACGTAGCCCCACAAAAAATAGTCTAAAGGCGTTACATAAATCGCATGATCTTGGTGGCCAACTTACGGGTCCATTTCTTGAGATGAATTGTTGTCCGAAGTTTTCCCTCAAAATGGCCATAGAATCGCGAGCTGTGTGGCATGTAGCGCCATCTTGTTGAAACCACATGTCAACCAAGTTCAGTTCTTCCATTTTTGGCAACAAAAAGTTTGTTAGCATCGAACGATAGCGATCGCCATTCACCGTAACGTTGCGTCCAACAGCATCTTTGAAAAAATACGGTCCAATGATTCCACCAGCGTACAAACCACACCAAACAGTGCATTTTTCGGGATGCATGGGCAGTTCTTGAACGGCTTCTGGTTGCTCTTCACCCCAAATGCGGCAATTTTGCTTATTTACGTAGCCATTCAACCAGAAATGAGCCTCATCGCTCATCGGACGTAAAGCGCGAAACACATTTCGAACCGAACACTGATTTTGGTAATAAAATTCAATGATTTGCAAGCGTTGCTCGTTAGCAAGTCTATTCATGATGAAATGTCACAGCATACTGAGCATCTTTCTCTTTGACACCATGTCTGAAATCCCACGTGATCTGTCAAATACTAATGCATGAAAATCCTAACCTCAAAAAAATCACCCGTTACATACCTTAAATAAAAATTAAATTGTGTAATTCACAAACAAAATTCCTTTTGCATCACAAAAAACTGATGCCATAACCTTCTTGGTCGATTTCAGGACACGAACTCGTTTCGAAGTCGAACAACCAGATTCACACCACTCTTTAGCCTCTTGTTTTGATTCACTCATGGTGATAGACCTAAGTCTCATCCATAGTGATGAATCGTCACACAATATCCATTTTATTCTTTTTAAAACGTTCCAACTGTTGCTGAGAAAGCTGTATTCGAATATGTTTTTGTTCCATTGTTAGCGAATGCGGTACCCATTGTGCACACAGCTTTCTAAAACTCAAAACTTCACTTAAAATATAGCTCACACTGCCTAATGCGATGTGTAGAGCCTCTACTAAATTTCTCTTAGTCAATATTCAACTTTTTTCACTTCGTCCTTCGCCAGGTATCAGCTGCCTTTTATGTTTTTATCATGTTTTTATCACTTCTTTCTCCCATGCTATGGTCTAAACATATAATTTACTTGTCCTCTTCATCCATTCTACATGGCTTTCCTATGCGCTACCGCGTGTCCTTCGAAATTGAGATTAATTGCTTTCAGCAAACGAAATTTTTAATTTTCATAATGTGTAACTTCATATCGAATGGTCATGCGCCAAATTAGCTATTATTTGGTGCGCTCCATTTTTCCGACAGTTTTTCCACTGTTGGCGCCTTTTCAATATTTAATTGCTTCTATGTACGGTAATTATTCTTTTTATTGCTTGATGTTTTTAAGGTAGGACGGGCCGAACCACTTACACATGTAGTCCAATGTCTCGGACACCATGTGGCTTTACATTTTTTTTAATGCGCGTTCAACAATTGTATCCAAAAAAAAAAACTGGATTATCCTAAAGGCTCCTGCCATATTGGCTCCCTCCGTAACTTTTGTAAGCCACAATCAAAATTGTTACATTTTAATTGTCGGTTTTATATCCATTTCCTCTTGCATAAGTCGTCTATCACTATTGAGACACAACTCTGTTTAGTCCATATCTCACCATATGTTTCTGAGGCAATCCTCTACAGCTCGCGTGCACTCTACTTCTGTCATTTTTATGGTTTATTATATTAATTGCTGTTATTTATTAATTATTTTCCTCTCATTCTGTATCTTTTCAGCGCTATTTGGTGACTATGGCAATATTGGACGCATTCGTCGACGCCATCATCCGCGTGGCACGAAGCGTGGTCGGCCACGTGGCAGCACAAGGCGTGGCGGCGGCAATGGCTCTATGGGACGTTCAATTTCATCACCCGGTAATGCAAATGTTACAATTCCCGGTACGCCAGGTGGAGAAGGTGGGTTATGGTCATTAAGAAAATGTAAATTTACGAATCGAAATGTAAACAAATATGAAAAGGAAACATTTACCAAAGCGAATCGAAGTCTCAAATATTATATTTGCTAAATATCATGTTATGAGTTTTAAGCTTTATCGGTGTTGATCCGAAGCTGTCTGGCTCTTGCCATCGAAGCTGCTTCGATTTTAGCGTTTTTTAACTTTGTCTCGGTAGCCACGACCTCGACGGACCACGATCGTGCAATGACATAACCTACAAAACTATAGCGTTGTAGGGATAGAATTCCTTTTGTGGTTGTTTATGATTTAAGGCTTCTTTTAGCATTCAGGTATGATAAGGATTGTTAGAACATAAAAGCAAAAGCTTCACGAAGAATCAATTCAGAATGCGACGGTTCATTATCGTAGGGCAAAAGCCAAGAGTTGTCGGCCTATAATTCCGGCTTATTTTTACGAATAGCTTTACTCAAACGACGAATTGACAGTATTCCTTGTTGACAGTTTGACTGGTCGGACGGGTTTCGGAATGCACCACACCTCGATAACCGAAGAAAACTGCCACATAACCTAGATTTTGATCGACTTTTACGTGTTTTCTTTTCGGCTTCGACTCACCTTTGCCACAATAGTCGGCCAATTGATCTTCTGTTTCCGGGTCGTGAGCATAGATACAAGACTCATCGCCAGTAATAATACGTTTCATGAGACTAGGGTAGTCGGAAAGCATTGCTTCACAAATGTTTTCCAAAAAAAATTTGTGATTTTAAAAACAATCGAACTATCACTATTCTTCAGCCCAAATGATTTTTGAAAATATTTTTCATTTATCTTTCCGTTATATCAACGACGCCAGTAAGATCTCTGGCTGTTGATCGTCGATTCTCAAGCACCAATTCCTTCATTTTACAGGCATGTTGATCAGCAGTTGATTTCGATGGCCATCCTTGATTTATTGAACAGAGCGCCTAACCATTGAATGGCCGTAACACAAAAACTGTTTGAGATATCGCGGTATTTGCGCTAGTTGGCGATGAAAGCGCGTAGTTTTAGTTTTATTAGTCGCATCGGGTCATGCTATATCTTTTTGGAAAGCTCATTTCACGCGCTAACACGTGTTTGATTGACTGTCGTTTCTTTTAAGTCGTTCGTGAGTTATAGCGTCACAAACATGGAGCAAAATAAAGAGAAAATACGGCATATTTTACTACTACGATAAAGGCAAAAATGCATCTCAAGCCGCCAATAAAATTTGTGCAGTTTATGGACCCGATACAGTTTCTATTTCCACCGCACAACGATGGTTTCAACGCTTTCGTTCTAGTGTAGAGGTGGACGAAGATGTGCCACGTTCCGATAGGCCTGTCGTCGAAAATTGCGATAAAATCGCTGAATTTGTCGAAAGAGACCGACATAGTAGTCATCAAACCGTTATAAACCATTTGAAGAAGCATGGAGTCACTAAGATGCTCGATGTATGGGTGCCAAACGAATTAATTCAATAAAAATACCGCAAGACTTTTTTGACAACCCAATATTTACGTTACTTGCTTGATTAGAAGGGCAGGGAGTTATTGAGCTTTAACTAACTCACTTTCTTAGTTAGAATATATCTTCCTGAAGGATGTAATGTACCTATCGTAGAAGTATATTGCTTGAATGTAACACTCTTGCTTGCTCATATGCAACTCTGCCATAATTGCCCGCCACTTCAAGCTAATCTCTCTCAAAATCACGTTTTACACCGCTCTTATCTTTTGGCACGTCCGAAATTAATTAAACTGCCTGTTTTTTAGGATATTGAAATGTGCTTGTGGTTTTTACAAAATTCTTGAACACCCTCTTTCCTATACCACTTCCGTTATGCTTATATATTTTAATCCTTACTTCCCTTTGCTTTGACAAATGTGGTTTCGTTCCAGCGCTTCCGCTGCTCCTTTGCATGCCCGCTTCACCGCGCTTTGGTTGTACTTAAGTACGCGCCTAAGTGGCACTTAAGCTAATGAGTCACACTCAAACACTCGCGAATGAAGGCGGGGAGGGGGATAATGCTGTCAGAAAAAAATGAAATGTTTAATAGACTGTTATAAGTGTGAGTATTGAATGCGCGCCGGCAGGCAGTGGTTGGATATCAAGTTTAAAGAGGGCGGGCGGCTCAATACGTGACATATTTTACAGTTATTTTATGTACTCACACTTGCCGCATATCTGATATGCCTTTGGGGTATATTATTACAATCTGATGACTACCCTTTCCCTTATCGGGCAGAGTCAAAGCAAATATTTTCTTTTAGATTTTTGATATGCTGCAATCAATGACATTACAAAAGTGACATAACTGAAATTGTTATTACATTATCAAATATGCGCAAGAATATGTAATAAAATATATTAAATAATTTCCTTTAAGTACTCAACTTGCTTGACTTTGGCTTGCTCCAAGGTACATATATCCGGGCAACAGAGTGCAGACTGAGGTGCATAATTAGTCCAACCGCCTTTGCGTGCCATTTTTGGCCCGAAAATACAATTTACTGTGGGCAATGAGTCATTGAAGAGTCACGGATTGCCCCATCATACTTAAACCACACTCTCTGCATCTAAAATCTTACCGGTTCACATATCTATTTGATGAGAGGAAGTTGTCAAAGAAAAATTATTTTGAGGCTTAAAATGTTATGCCAAATAAAAATATAAAATCATTAA
>JAPZAG010003311.1:0-11269 GCA_027475135.1 Bactrocera correcta | reverse complement strand
TCTTTTTGATGTTAATTTACTTCAATCAATAAAATAAAATTTTTAAAGCAGATAGAAAACAAAACGTATGGAAAATCATCTTTCCTTTCGGAATTTAAACAAGAAAAAAACATTAACTTTTGCTGCGCCGAAGTTACCTGTAGGGTGATCCATTAAGAGGTTACTTATTTTTTTAAAAGAAAAAAAGACAGAAACTTTAAATTTAATGGGGAATGTTTATTATCATTCGAAAGTACAAGCTTTGAAATTTATTTATTTTTTTTTTTTTTGAAGATTATCTTTTTTAAATATTGGACGCGGCTAGGTCTCATGTAGTCCATCCATCAAGTCCAATTTTCGATGACTTGTTCGGGCATTTCGACTGGTAACTGGCGAATGACACGCGTGATGTTTTGCTCCAAGGCCTGAATTGAAGCGGGATTACCCGCATAGACCTTAGACTTTACATATCCCCACACGAAAAATTCGAACGGTGTAATATCACACGTTCTAGGTGGCAAATCGCCGGCCCGAAACGTGAACTTATCTGTTCACGGAATAGTTCTTTCTCAAGAAATCCATTTATTGATGTAGTGTGTGGGAAGGGAGGTCGTCTTGTTGAAACCAAATGTCGCCGAGATCACGAGCTTCAATTTCAGTCATCCAATAGTCGGTTATCATTTCTCGATAACGGTCGTCATTGACGGTGACGTTCTCACTGGTAACATTTTATGTATAGGAAATATTTAGCTGAATGAAATATATCTCTTGAATTTCTTCAGGTTGCTCTTCGCCCCAAATGTGTCGATTTTGCTTGTGTACATACCCATCAAGCCAGAAATGGGCCTCATCGTTGAACAAAATTTGCCTCGAAAACGTCGGATGTTCTTGGAACTTTTCAAGAGCCCTTAGAGCGAAGCGATGTTGCTTTTGAAGGTTGAGCGGCTTCAGGTATTGCACAAGCTGTATTTTGTATGCTTCAATTTAAGATCTCGACGTAAAGCCAAGTCGTTACATACGTCAGTCCGAGTTGCAGCGAACGGCGCCGAATCGGCTGTCCACGGTCTTCGTACACACTCTCAGCTACGGCTGGTATATTTACTTCACTGCATACTGGTCTATTCGGTCGAATATTATTCAATAATGAATGCTGGGTCTCAAGATGACTGAGGTCAGCAAGAAGGACATTCATTCGCACCACATTATTGCGTTGTCATTAATGATCCCTATTAATGACAACGCAATATTGTTTATCGCCACATCGAACTACTCCCTTCCAATGCTTTTTTGGCTATTTCTGTGATGGCATTTATAGAATTCACGGAGCATATCTCTTTCCAGAAATCAAACTGCATTGGATCCAATCCACAGTATTTTTGTATTAATTTTTTTGTTATTTTCAATTATTAATAATTTCCAGAACCTTTCCACCCAAACAAGCATGCGGAAAGAACGATACGATGAGGTTTTTCCGAAGGCTTGTCACCTTTTGAGGAGAAGAAGGAGCCGTTGACATCGCGAACATGGAGGAAACAACCCTTCCCTCAAACAATTTGTATATGCTTGGGAAAATAGTTGGTTAGTAATGACATTCGGTATTCCTGTATGGATAGATGTGTTATCTGCGTGGATGGTGTAAGCTTGTATTAGAGTGTGGTGTTCTTGGTATTGGATTGAATTGAAGTGGTGTATTATAAGGTTTAGTGTTGTGCGGTGTGGCGTAAGTTATATGCTTTAGTAGTCCAATATTAGCATTTCTTTCGAGAATTGTATCGTTGTCTTGGACAAAAGTCTATACAGAAATTCGCGAAGATAGCTTGTCAAATAAACAAGTTTTCCATACGAGAACTTGATTTTTATTAGTGAACTTGTTTTTGATCGACCAGGTTGTGTCTTATAGTGGTCCAATTAAATAAAATATATTCCGAACGATAACTTTATTTTGTTTTACTAGTTTATACGGCGGATATATCCTATAAAATTCCGATATAGACAATTTCGACAAATGTACTGCTTTTTAGGCAGAAAATCACGTTTGCAAAATTGCGATTCGAATTTAGTCCTGTATATACAGACGGATGGAGAAACACGAGGCCTATTCGATCTTTTGTATTATTTAAAGTTTCTAACTACTGAGTTGTTCCTTTTCATTGGTTTGATTTTTTACGTGGCGGGTCCCAAACCCAACGCGCAACCCTACGGAGGGGATTTTTCGCCTTCTCACTTTAGCATGCCTTCAAACGGATGTTCTTAGGCTAATCAGAGGATACTTGGTCAAAGACCGGAAGTCGTGAACTGCTTGAGTCATATGTAAAAGAATCGTTTCTGGCCACTCCCAAGTGAATGGCGATCAGAGAACTTTCCTCACTTGCGTGAACTTCTACACATGGCTCCATCTTCGCCACGTAGCGAAAAGAAGAAACGACTAGCGCGCTGTTGTTGACTCGGCTATAATCGCGTAAACGGTGTCTACGCCAATTAAGAAGAAGAAGAACTACTGAATTGAGTTGTGGAAACAGCCCTTCCTTCTTGAAATATACTTCTGCCTCTGCTGGAGACCTCAGACCTATTGATCGCCACATCAAACAAGGGATACAAGTCTTTGAATTGAATTTAATTAATGTGAAGATTTGCAGTTTGGAAAAAGAAGCGATAATTCTCTGAACGATAGTTATTCTTCTGCTTAGTTATTCGGATTATACGTTAGTCGAAATAACTCTTCGTAAGTGGATTGATTATTTCGGAAAGACTATAAGGGCACAAATGACGTCCAGGGCTTAGGTCAAGTCACACGACAGTTCACCGTTTTCTGAATTTATCCGGACTTTATTCGACCAAAAACTTTGTTTTGACTTTCTAACCCTGTTCGGATCGGTAAGTTTTAAAAGTTATAATCGGTACATCAAGAAAAGTTGAATTAAATCTAACTCGAAAATCGGTTATACACATGTGGTCAAAGCGTCTTAAGCACTAACAATCGACAAGCTGGCAAATCCTGGGGCTACAACCCAAGAATTGTCAGGTGGTTATACACCATGATCATGCACCGATAATCACGTGCGGGGCGGTAGCTTGGCCCTCAAAAGCTTCGCAGACTTTGGTAGGGCTCCAACTATCGAAGCTGCAACAACTCGCATGCATTTGCATGTCGGGTGCAATGCGCACATGCCCGCAAGCCCGACGGCAGCACTTGAAGTTATGCTCTTGGTCACACAACTTCACCTAGTAATCGGCCAGGTAGCCAAACACACACTGCTCAAAATGACAGCAGAAGGGTGTGGCAGGGTGTGGCAGAGATAAGGTAATCTCATCCAAGCGGATGAAAGAATTACGTGGTATAACACCATTGGCTCTTCTCCCAAGAAACCAAAATGGTAAACTTTACCAAGAAGTCCACGGTTAACCTTAGCAGCAAGGCTGAATTGAATGATTCCACTTCGTGCTCCTGCTTAGGGATAGTACAATCAAGTGATACACTGACGGCTCGAAAACGTCAAGGGAAATTGATGCAGGAGTCGCAGGACTACGCACCAAACTCTCCATACCTATGTGAAGTTTTCCAACAATTTTTCAAGCGGAAGTCCTTGCTATATATCGGTGCATAGAGATAAATCTCCAACTCAACTATCGCAACGAACGTATAAGCATACTTAGCGATAGTCAAGCGGCACTTAAAGCAATCTCTGCACATGAAATCAAATCGTTACTTGTGTAGGAATGTACAAAACGGCTGAATAGTTAGCGGAACGTAACAAAGTGCACCTCATCTGGGTGCTCAGTCACAAAAATATAGCCGGGAAAGACCAAGCTCGCGAGTTACGTCGACGTCGATGCCAACCACTATCGGCATGACCGATATGAATGCAACTGCAATTCATAAGAACTGCAACAAAGAAATAATGCCGACGTCAACGTTAACAACCTCCCCCAAAACACTTAGAATTAATTGGTCTACTTAAATATTTTCCCTTTTTTGTTACCGCAACAATATTGCGACCACACGAAATATGCATATCATATTTCGAAACAAACCAGGGCACTTACATTGGATCACATTGCATTTCCGCTGCACATTTAATATGTTCAAACGAATATTGCGATAGCAATTAACGTCACAATAAATAGTGCAACATAAATATTTGAGGGAATGCAATTGATGTAATGTGAGAAGTAGGCCACTTGACAAATATTGTCGCAACTACAAGTGGTTGCGCCAAAATAATAATAAGAAAAGAAATAATGTATTTTGTATCAGAAAATAGAACTTAGCTTAAGAAAATATTGGAAATAAATGAACAGAAGAATTCTGACGGTTAATCCGACAAGTCGTGATTTTCTTTTAGCGATACACCAAACCGAAGTTTAGTGTTAATAAGAATATTTGAACTAAAGTTCAATATTCATCGTTATTGACCGAGCCTTAAAACACGGTTCAATAACCACAACTGGCGCAGTCGACGGAACTTTGCCCTTAGACAAAGAAAAAGAGCCTGACACAACATGTCAACCGCTTAAACGTACTTATTAAAGTGAAAAAAAAAAAAAATATTTTAGAGTGAACTTCTGACATATTACGAAATCTAACTGCCAAAAGTCATAGAATCATTTATAAGAAACTTACTATTGCTTGCGGGTTCAAACAGTGTTACATCATTTTATAAATATAAAAGAACTAACTTCTCGAAAAAAAAAAAAAAAAAAAAAAAAAAAAAACACAATTATACACATTTAACTACCACAATGGCAATCATCAACAACGATCTAAACCGGATATCAGCGTCGGACCTCCTTAAGGAAGCTGCGAAAATCAAAGAGTTCAGAGGCGACGGGAGCTACGACATATCTTCATTCATTGGAGAGGTGGAACTGATCCTGCCCTTGTTCGACGAGAACCAAGCGGTCAAAAATTATGTATGGGAGAGACACATAAAGACCAAGATCCAAGGAGAGGCGCTCCAGACAATACGGACACTAAACAGAGACTCATCGTGGGACGAAGTGAAGACAGAACTGATACGGAACTTCGGAATAAGGGAAAGCTACCACCAACTCTTTCACCAGGCCATCACAACCAGGCAGTATAATGTAAGTCATTATTATTACAACTTAAAAAACATATTAGATAAGCTTAACTCAAAATATAATTTAGACGAAAATAAGCCGACAGAATTTTCTCCTAAGACTAACGAGTCATTAATATTAAAAACATTTTTAAATAATATTCCGCCTCATTTATCGGCAATAATTTACGGTAGGAACATTAACTCATTAAGGGAAGCATTTTACGTATTAGAAGAAACAGGACTTACTAATAGAAGCTATTATGGTCAAGTAGGAAATAAAATAAACAATCAAAGACCTGGGGACCATAACCAAACAAATAATAGGTTTTATAATTTTAACAATTCTAATAATAAATTCAACAACGAAAGAACAAGGACGAATCCTAGACAAGGAAATACAGAACAAACACGATTAAACAGTAATCGTTTCAATAATAAAAACCCAAAGTAATAACACAGCAAGCTCATTCAGACGGACTTACCAAAACCATAACAATTATAACGGTGAAAGAAGTACCAACTATAGGAATGAAATTCCAATGGAAGTAGACCATATAAACCAAGAAGTAAATTTTCCCTTGGACCATACCAAAACTACCTTCCGTTAGTAGAATTAACAATAAAAAATGAAAAGATTACATGTCTAATCGACTCAGGCTCTACTACGTCCCTTATCGACAATAGAAAATTAATGAAGTATAACAGAATACTATTAAATAACTCAATAAAAATCCGGTCATTTAATAGTGAAGCACTAATCAAATGGGAAATAATAACAAGTTTACCCCTCGAATTTAATTTTGACGCAAATATGTCATGGAAATTAACTGATTTACATAATAAAGGATTCGATGCAATCCTCGGGCAAAACATACTAAAACCATTACAAGCAGTTATTGATATGAGAAACGATACCTTAACAATTAATAACGAAGTGATAAAATTTATGAATTCTTGCCCATATAATTTTAATGAAATTTATCAATTAGAAAGTACGGAAAATAGGGACTTACCAATTGAGCAATTTACAACAAATCTAAATAAAGAAGAGAAATTCTTAGTTAGTAAGTTAATAAAAAATTACAAGAACCTATTTTATAAAGAAGGAGATGACCTTACTAGTACATCAGCTATTGAACACGAGATAGTGACCACGACAGACACTCCAGTATATTCGAAAATTTACAGATACCCACAGATACACGAAGAAGAGATAACTAAACAAATTAAAGAAATGTTAAAACAAGGAATCATAAGAAATAGTAACTCCCCTTACAATAGTCCTTTATGGATAGTGCCAAAAAAATCAGATAACTCCCAAACAAAGAAATGGCGGATCGTGATAGACTACAGAAAACTAAATGATATCACAATCGATGACAAATTCCCAATCCCAAACATTGATAATATATTAGATAAATTAGGAAGAGCTGTATACTTTACGACACTCGATCTCGCAAAAGGATTCCACCAAATCTTAGTAAAAGAGGAAGATAGAAAGAAAACCGCGTTTTCCACCCCTTTTGGTCATTACGAATACGTTAGAATGCCATTCGGCCTCAAAAACGCTCCATCAACCTTCCAAAGGCTGATGAATTGTGTTCTTAGAGAATACATAAATAAAATATGCGTAGTATACATGGATGACATTCTCGTTTTCAGTACAACATTAGAAGAGCATATACAAAGCCTAACAAAAATTTTCAATGCACTAAAGAAGCATAACCTTAAGGTACAATTTGACAAGTGCAATTTTTGTGCCAAAGAAACACAATTTCTAGGCCACGTTTTAACACCTGAAGGAGTTAAACCGAATTTCGAGAAAATAAATAAAATACAAGATTTAAAATTACCAAAAACAACAAGACAAATAAAGTCTTTTCTAGGAGCTACGGGATACTATCGGAAATTTATAAAAGACTACGCGAAAGTAGCACAACCTATGACAAATTTTCTAAAGAAAAATGTCAAAATTAATATTAACGACTCTACATATATAAACTCATTTCAAAAATTAAAACAAATAATGACAGAAGCTCCAGTACTAAGTTATCCAGATTTCAAAAAGAAATTTACATTAACTACTGATGCAAGCAATTTCGCAATCGGTGCCGTATTACAACAAAATGAACATCCTGTATGTTATGCGAGTAGAACACTCAACGACCACGAACGTAGATATTCTACAACAGAAAAGGAGTTGTTAGCAATCGTTTGGGCCACAAACTACTTCCGGCCTTACTTATATGGCGTCCAATTTGATTTATTAACAGATCATCAACCATTAAAATGGCTATACACGAAGGCTCATTGTAAAGATATAAATCCTAGACTACAAAGATGGATAATAAAAATTTGGAGAATACAACATGAACGTAAATTATATAAAAGGAAAGGAAAACAAAGTAGCAGATTTCCTTAGCAGAATCAATAATAACACCAATTTAATAAATTTTATGGAAACAGGTAGCAATCTATCTTTAGAAAATAATTTAGACGAAAACGATGTAAATACAATACACTCTCAGGAGGAGCAATTGAACAACCATATACCCATTTTGGACACCATAGTCAATCGGTTTAAAATTCAGATAATTTTAACAGATAGCAAACAATTGGAGTTCGAAATAAAACACAACAATAAAAAAATATACGTAACACCAGTAGATCTCGACAACAATATTTCTGATATCCTCAGAAGACATATCACTTCAGGCAAAATTGGCATATACAGCGAAGTTAACGACCATGAATATAATAAATTACAACAAAAAATCATCGAGTTATTTGATGGATTCGACAACATTAAATTTGTTAAATGTTCATATCACGCTAAAGATATAAATAGCGAAGAAGAAGCCTACAGACATATCCAAAATTATCACAAGTTTGAAACAGGACACACAGGAATATCGGAGAACTACGAAGGAGTTAAAAGACATATCTACTTCCCAAATTTGAAAAAACTGGTACACAAATTCGTAAACAACTGCGATACATGCAACAGAGTCAAATATGATAGGCGACCTATAAGAGCAAAATTTAATTTAACGGAAACACCGAAAGATTGCAAAGAAATAATTCACATGGACTGCTACACTAATTCAAAAGCAAATTTTCTAACTTTTATAGACAGGTTTTCTAAATTCGCCACAGCATTTTTTCTTGAAGATAGGACCAGCCAAACTATAATCGAAAAAATAAACCAATATAAGTCGCAAAGAGGACATTTTAAAAAAAATTTTTGCTGATAACGAATTTAAAAGCATTAATATTAAAGATTTCCTCAGAAACGAAAATATTGAACTACATCTCGTTAAACCAAATAACCATACCGGCAATTCTGATGTAGAACGCCTACACAATACACTAGGAGAAAAAATTAGAGTATTAGGTATAGAAAATAAAAACTCCAGTATAACAAATAAAATGAGCAAAGCTATAGAATGGTATAATAACAGCTACCACTCAGTTACAAAAGAAAAACCCATAAATATTGAGGAAGGTAAGTGTAACAAGAGCACAATTTATGACAGAATATTCAAAGAAAAATCTAAGCGAATAAATAAGAGTAACGAAAACAGAGAACACTATGTAGAAGAAAGAAATATAGGTTACGTAAAGAATTACAAAAGCGTTAGGCATAAGGAACAACCGAAGTTTATAAAAACAAATCTAAACGATATACATTTAAACAACGTTAAAAGGAAATACAAATTTGCAGGGGCAATGGATCCTGAAACTTTTGATCCTGACAGCAATTTGGACCCTGGGGCTGGGACAAGTAACAATAGATAAAATAGAAAGCAACAAAGGATATATAGAAATACAAACAGGCGATGCAGATATAGTTAAGTCATATGTAACAATACTACACGTTATAAATCCACTAGAAATATCAAATTTACTTAATGAAATAGAATCTAATATAAAATCGGCAAATCTGCAAGTAGGACAAGCAATACTAAACATGCAAATTAAATTTATTAGAAGCAAGATAAATACTATCACACCCCACAGACAAAAAAGAGGCCTACTAAATGCTGTAGGAACTGTACAAAAATGGCTTTACGGTACCATGGACGACAATGATAGACAAGACCTTGAACAACACCTCAACATCATCGACACAAACAACCACAAGGCTATCGAAACAATAAACAAACAAATAGATATTAATACTAATTTCAATAAAACGTTTCTTGAATTAAAAAGACTTATGCATAACGATAGGGATATGATATCTGCAAAACTAAACTCCATAGGGAGCATAAGTAAAAGGACCCAAGACGAAATTTTATACCTCGACTTTTCTCTAAAACTGAAAATATTACAGGACAATGTAGAACACATACAAGACAATATAGCAGCAAGTGGTTTAGGAATTTTACATAGCAACATGATAACCGACCAAGAAATAACAAAATACAACTTAGACTCACAAAAATTGAAAAAAATAAAATTAGGATCCCTTACAGACAAAAACCATAACATTATTTTCGCTATCAAAATTCCAACAGAAATAATAACACTACACACATCTATAATATTGCCGTTAGGAGATATAAGCAACTTTGAGTTAATGTTTCAACAAGTATATGCACTAAGATATAACAATGAATTGTACGAATTTAATGATAATATAGATTTACAACGTCTTAAGCCAATTAATAATTGTTTGATAAAAAGAAACTGTATGAAAATTTTTAATAACGCCTCCGAAATTATAAACATTAACGAAGGAATTATATTTGTAAAAAATACTAAAAATACTAGTGTAGAAAGTGACTGCATTATAAACAACAGCTCTCCCTTAAGCGGAAACTATTTAATACATTTTTACAATTGTAGCATAACAATTAATAATAAAACATTTTCAACAAAAAGTAAAATAATTAAAAGTAGCATTGTATTAGCAAGCGATATAGACAACATTAAAGATATAAATAAGAAACTTATATTTGATGATATTATATTACAACAAATAGAAAATATAAACTTTATAGATGAAGTTAAATATCAAAAACGACAACAATACATACATATAAGCATATATACAATATCAATTGTAATTATAGTCAGTCTTTCGATAATCATTTATTGTAAAAACAAGAGAAAGAATTTCAAAATTACTAATGTGATCTCCCAGGAGAGAGCTCAATCAAGGGGGGGAGGAGTTACGTCGACGTCGATGCCAACCACTATCGGCATGACCGATATGAATGCAACTGCAATTCATAAGAACTGCAACAAAGAAATAATGCCGACGTCAACGTTAACAACCTACCCCAAAACACTTAGAATTAATTGGTCTACTTAAATATTTTCCCTTTTTTGTTACCGCAACAATATTGCGACCACACGAAATATGCATATCATATTTCGAAACAAACCAGGGCACTTACATTGGATCACATTGCATTTCCGCTGCACATTTAATATGTTCAAACGAATATTGCGATAGCAATTAACGTCACAATAAATAGTGCAACATAAAAATTTGAGGGAATGCAATTGATGTAATGTGAGAAGTAGGCCACTTGACAAATATTGTCGCAACTACAAGTGGTTGCGCCAAAATAATAATAAGAAAAGAAATAATGTATTTTGTATCAGAAAATAGAACTTAGCTTAAGAAAATATTGGAAATAAATGAACAGAAGAATTCTGACGGTTAATCCGACAAGTCGTGATTTTCTTTTAGCGATACACCAAACCGAAGTTTAGTGTTAATAAGAATATTTGAACTAAAGTTCAATATTCATCGTTATTGACCGAGCCTTAAAACACGGTTCAATAACCACAACTCGCGCGCTCCGCAGCATTCACAAAAATGGTAGGACCTAAACCCTTCATCATGGTGGGTCCGCATACCACAAAGTAAGGAAGAAGGAGCAGTCAGAGCAACAATATGCCAGGGAAGGCGCCATGCCAATTTCCTGATGGGGGGTTATAACCTTAGCAGTTTAAATTACGTATGTAATGAACCTCCCTAAGGACGAACTCATACTACTTGTCGCAATCTACACTGACCACTGCAAGCTGGTGCTTAAATTTGCGGTTCTGCAACAGTGAACCTGAAACTATAGAGCACCTTGACTGCATAGCAGTCTGCAGACGCAGGATAAAGGCCGTGGGATCCATGTTTCCAAATAGCGATCACATCGCCTACGTGGAGTTCACCCTATTGATTAGAAATATTAGTTCATTCAACAAAGTGACCCAAA
>JAPZAG010003310.1:0-11270 GCA_027475135.1 Bactrocera correcta | reverse complement strand
AAATTCTTCTAAAATGCACTCCCCTTATCCTTTATGGTTTTATATAAACTTCGTGTAAAGAAGTTAAATTAACTTAAATATGTTAAACTAATGATTTGAAGCATTTCGATATCGATTGCTAAATGTGTATATATAAGAAAATCGACTTTATACATAAAATAAGATTACGGAATTTTTATAAATGCACTGCCGTTATGCCGCCAAGGTTTTAAGCCAACTTGCGTTCGTTAAAGAAGGCTTATTAACTTAAATATGTTAAACTAATGATTTGAAGCATTTCGATATCGATTGCTAAATGTGTATATGCAAGAAAATCGACTTTATACATTAATATAAGATAACGGAATTTTTCCTAAATGCACTGCCGTTATGCAGTTATGGATTTATGTTCAGTTCGTTAAAGAAGGTTTATTAACTTAAATATGTTAAACCAGTTATTTGAAGCATTTCGATATCGATTGCTTAATGCGTATATACAACAAAATCGCCTTTTTACCAAAATATAGGATTACGGAATTTTTCTAAATGCACTGCTGTTATGCCGCCATTGCTTTATGCCAACTTCAGTTCGTTAAAGAAGGTTTATGAACTTAAATATTTTAAACTAATGATTTGAAGCATTTCGATATCGATTGCTAATGTCTATATACAAGAAAATCGACTTTATACCTAAATATAAGATAACGTAATTCTTCTACATACACTGCCGTTATGCCGCCATGGCTTTATGTTAACTTCAGTGCGTTAAAGAAGCGTTATTAACTGAAATATATTAAACTAATGATTTGAAGCATTTCGATATCGATTGCTAAATGTGTATATACAACAAAATCGACTTTTTACCTTAATATAAGATTACGGAATTCATCCAAATGCACTGCCCTTATACCGTTATGGCTTTATGTAAACTTCAGTAAGATAAAGAAGGTTAGTTAATTTTAAATATGTTAAACTAATGATTTGAAGAATTTCGATATCGATTGCTAAATGTGTATATATAAGAAAATCGACTTTATACATAAATATAAGATTACGGAATTTTTATAAATGCACTGCCGTTATGCCGCCAAGGTTTTAAGCCAACTTGCGTTCGTTAAAGAAGGCTTATTAACTTAAATATGTTAAACTAATGATTTGAAGCATTTCGATATCGATTGCTAAAGTGTATATGCAAGAAATCGACTTTATACATTAATATAAGATAACGGAATTATTCTAAATGCACTGCCGTTATGCCGTTATGGATTTATGTTAGTTCGTTAAAGAAGGTTTATTAACTTAAATATGTTAAACCAGTTATTTGAAGCATTTCGATATCGATAGCTATATGTTTATATAAAAGAAAATCGAATTTATACTAAACATAAGATTACGGAATACTTCCAAATGTACTGTCGTTATGCCGCCATGGCTTTATATCACCTTCATTACGTTAAAGAAGGCTAATTAACTTAAAGTTGTTAAACTAATGATTTACAGCATCTCGATATCGATTGCTAAATGTGTATATACAAGAAAATCGACTTTATACCTAAATATAACCTAACGGAATTCTTCTACATAAACTGCCATTATGCCGCCATGGCTTTATGCACACCTCAGTTCGTTAAAGAAGGTTTATTAACTTAAATATGTTAAACTAATGAGTTGAAGCATCTCGATATCGATTGCGAAATACATATATACAAGAAAATCGACTTTATACCTAAATATAAGATTACGGAATTCTTCCAAATGCACTGTCGTTATACCGTTATGGCTTTATGTAAACTTCAGTAAGATAAATAAGGTTAATTAACTTATATATGATAAACTAATGATTTGAAGCATTTCGTTATCGATTGCTTAATGTGTATATACAAGAAAATCGACTTTATGCCTAAATATAAGATTACGGAATTCTTCTAAATGCACTGCTGTTATGCCGCCATTGCTTTATGCCAACTTCAGTTCGTTAAAGAAGGTTTATGAACTTTAATATTTTAAACTAATGATTTGAAGCATTTCGATATCGATTGCTATATGTATATATACAATAAAATCGACTTTATACCTAAATATAAGATTACGGAATTCTTCTACATACACTGCTGTTATGCCGCCATGGCTTTATGTTAACTTCAGTGCGTTAAAGAAGCTTTATTAACTTAAATATATTAAACTAATGATTTGAAGCATTTCGATATAGATTGCTAAATGAGTATATACAAGAAAGTCGACTTTATACCTAAATATAAGATTACGGAATTCATCGAAATACACTCCCTTTATGCCGTTATGGCTTTATATCACCTTCATTACGTTAAAGAAGGTTAATTAACTTAAATATGTTAAACCGGTTATTTGAAGCATTTCGATATCGATTGCTTAATGCGTATATACAACAAAATCGACTTTATACCTAAATATCAGATTACGGAATTCTTCTAAATGCACTGCTGTTATGCCGCCATTGCTTTATGCCAACTTCAGTTCGTTAAAGAAGGTTTATTAACTTCAATATGTTAAACTAATGAGTTGAAGCATCTCGATATCGATTGCTTAATATGTATATACAACAAAATCGACTTTATACCTAAATATAAGATTTCGGAATTCTTCTACATACACTGCCATTATGCCGCCATGGCTTTATGCTAACTACAGTGCGTTAAAGAAGCTTTATTAACTCAAATATATTAAACTAATGATTTGAAGCATTTCGATATCGATTGCTAAATGAGTATATACAAGAAAGTCGACTTTATACCTAAATATAAGATTACGGAATTCATCGAAATATACTCCCTTTATGCCGTTATGGCTTTATATCACCTTCATTACGTTAAAGAAGGTTAATTAACTTAAATATGTTAAACTAATGATTTGAAGCATTTCGATATCGATTGCTAAATGAGTATATACAAGAAAGTCGACTTTATACCTAAATATAAGATTACGGAATTCATCGAAATATACTCCCTTTATGCCGTTATGGCTTTATATCACCTTCATTACGTTAAAGAAGGTTAATTAACTTAAATATGTTAAACTAATGATTTGAAGATTTTCGATATCGATTGATAAATGTGTAAATACAAGAAAGTCGACTTTATACCTAAATATAAGATTACGGAATTCATCGAAATACACTCCCGTTATGCCGTTATGGCATTATATCACCTTCATTACGTTAAAGAAGCTTTACTAACTTAAATATATTAAACTTATGATTTGAAGCATTTCGATGTCGATTGGTAAATGAGTATATACAAGAAAGTCGACTTTATATCTAAATACAAGATTACGAAATTCATCGAAATACACTCCCGTTACGCCGCTATGGCTTTATGTAAATTTCAGTTCGCTAAAGTAGGTTAATTTACTTAAATATGCTAAACTAATGATTTGAAGCATTTCGATATCGATTGCTAAATTTGTATGTACAAGAAAATCGATTTTATACCTAAGTAAAAGATTACGGAATTCACCCAAATATACTGCCGTTATGTCGTTATGGCTTTATATAAATTTCAGTACGTTAAAGAAGGTTTATTAACTTAAATATGTTAAACTAATGATTTGAAGCATTTCGATATCGATTGCTAAATGTGTATATACAAGAAAATCGACTTTATACCGAAATATAAGATTACGGAATTCTTCTAAATGCACTGCCGTTATGCCGTTATGGCTTCATTTTAACTTCAGTTCGTTTAAGAAGGTTTATTAACTTAGATATGTTACACCAGTTATTTGAAGCATTTGAAATCGATTGCTTAATGCATATATATAAGAAAATCGACTTTCTACCTAAATATAAGTTTACGGAATTCTTGCAAATGTACTGTCGCTATGCCGCCATGGCTTTTTTTCAACTTCAATATGTTATAGAAGGATAATTAACTTAAATATGTTAAACTAATGTTTTGAAGATTTTCGAAATCGATTGCTAAATGCATATATAAAAAAAAAATCGACTTTATACCTAAATATAAGATTACGGAATTCTTCAAATGCACTGCCGTTATGCCGTTAAGGCTTTATGTACAATTCAGTAAGATAAAGAGGGTTAATTAACTTAAATATGTTAAACTGATGATTTAAAGATTTTCGAAATCGATTGCTAAAGGGCATATATACAACAAATTCGACTTAATACTTAAATATAAGATTACGGATTTCTTCTACATGCACTGCCGTTATGCCGCCATGGCTTTGTGTTATCTTCGGTTTAAAGTAGGTTTTTTAACTTAAATATGTAAAAACTAATGATGTGAAGCATTTCGATATCGATTGCCAAATGAGTATATACAAGAAAATCGACTTTATACCTAAATATAAGATTACGGAATTCTTCTACTTGCATTGCCGTTATGCCGTTAAGGCGTTTGAAGACTTCGGTAAGATAAAGAGGGTTAATTAACTTAAATATGTTAAACTAATGATTTAAAGATTTTCGAAATCGATTGCTATATTCATATATACAAGAAAATCTTCTTTATACCTAAATATAAGATTACGGAATTCTTCCAAATGTACTGCCGTTATGCCACCATGGCTTTGTGTTATCTTCGGTTTAAAGTGGGTTTTTTTTAACTTAAATATGTTAAACTAATGAGTTGAGGCATTTTGATATCGATTGCTATATGTGTATATACAAGAAAATCGACTTTATACCTAAATATAAGATTACGGAATTCTTTTAAATGCACTGCCGTTATGCAGTTATGGCTTCATGTTAACTTCTGTTCGTTAAAGAAGGTTTATTGACTTAAGTATGTTAAACTAATGATTTGAAGATTTTCGAAATCGATTGCTATATTCATATATACAAGAAAATCTTCTTTATACCTAAATATAAGATTACGGAATTCTTCCAAATGTACTGCCGTTATGCCACCATGGCCTTATATCAACTTCAATATGTTAAAGAAGGTTAATTAACTTAAATATGTTAAACTAATGATTTGAGGCATTTCGATATCGATTGCTAAATGTGTATATAAAACAAAATCGACTTTATACCTAAATATAAGATAACGAAATTCCCACAAATGCACTGCCGTTATACCGTTATGGCTTTATGTGAACTTCAGTAAGATAAATAAGGTTAATTAACTTAAATATGTTAAACTAATGATTTGAAGCATTTCGATATGTATAGCTAAATATGTATATACAAGAAAATCGACCTTATACCTCATATAAGATTACGGAATTCTTCTAAATGCACTGCCGTTATGCCGCTATGGCTTTAAGCCAACTTCCGTTCGTTAAAGAAGGTTTATTAACTTAAATATGTTAAAGTAATGATTTGAAGCATTTCGATATCGATTGCTAAATGGGTATATACAAGAAAATCAACTTTATACATAAAAACAAGACTACGGAATTCTTCCAAATGTATTGTCGTTATGCTGCCATGGCTTTACATCAACTTCAATACGTTAAACAAGGTTAATTAATTTAAATATAAGTTAATCAGCCTTAACGGCATAACGGCCTTGCATTTAGAAGATTTACGTAATCTTATATTTAGGAGTAAAGTCGATTTTGTTGTATATACTCATTTAGCAATCGATATCGAAATGCTTCAAATCATTATTTTTGACATATTTACGTTAACAAACCTCTTTTAACGCACTGAAGTTAACACAAAGCCATGGCGGCATAACGGCAGTGCATGTAGAAGAAATCCGTAATCTTATATTTAGGTATAAATTAGATTTTTTTTGTATATACACATTTAGCAATCGATATCTAAATGCTTCAAACCATTAGTTTAACATATTTAAGTTAATTAACCTTTTTTAACGTATTGAAGTTGATATAAAGCCATGGTGGCATAACGACAGTACATTTGGAAGAATTCCGTAATCTTATATTTAGGTATGAAGTCGATTTTCTTGTATATATGCTTTAAGCAATCGATATCGAAATGCTTCAAATAACTGGTTTAACATATTTAAGTTAACAAACCTACTTTAACGCACTGAAGTTAGCACAAAGCCATGGCGGCAAAACGGCTTTTATTTAGGTATAAATTCGTTTTTTTTTGCATATACACATTTAGCAATCGATATCGAAATGCTTCAAATCATTAGTTTAACATATTAAGTTAAAAAACATTTTTTAGCTTAATGAGGTCTACATAAAGCCCTAACGGTAAAAACGGCAGTGCATTTAGAAGAACTCCGTAATGTTATAATTTTATATTTAGGTATAAAGTCGATTTTGTTGTATTTACACATTTAGCAGTCGATATCGAAATGCTTCAAACCATTAGTTTAACATACTTAAAATAATTAACCTTCTTTAGCGTATTGAAGTTGATACAAACCATGGCGGCATAACGACAGTACATTTGGAAGAATTCCGTAATCTTATATTTAGGTATAAAGGAGATTTTCTTGTATATATGAATTTAGCAATCGATTTCGAAAATCTTCAAATCATTAGTTTAACATACTTAAGTCAATAAACCTTCTTTAACGAACAGAAGTTAACATGAAGCCATAACTGCATAACGGCAGTGCATTTAAAAGAATTCCGTAATCTTATATTTAGGTATAAAGTCGATTTTCTTGTATATACACATTTAGCAAGCGATATCGAAATGCTTCAAATCATTAGTTTAACATACTTAAGTTAGTTAACCTTCTTTAACGTAATGAAGATGATATAGAGCCATGGCGGCATAAAGACAGTGCATTTAGAAGAATTCCGTAATCTTATATTTAGGTATAAAGCCGATTTTGTTGTATATACGCATTAAGCAATCGATATCGAAATGCTTCAAATCATTAGTTTAACATATTTAAGTTAATTAACCTTCTTTAACGTAATGAAGGTGATATAGAGCCATGGCGGCATAACGACAGTGCATTTAGAAGAATTCCGTAATCTTATATTTAGGTATAAAGTCGATTTTCTTGTATATACACATTTAGCAAGCGATATCGAAATGCTTCAAATCATTCGTTTAACATTTTTAAGGTAGTTAACCTTCTTTAACGTAATGAAGGTGATATAAAGCCATGGCGGCATAACGACAGTGCAGGTAGAAGAGTTCCGTAATCTTATATTTAGGTATATAGTCGATTTTCTTGTATTTACACATATAGCAATCGATATCGAAATGCTTCAAATCATTAGTTTAACATATTAAAGTTAATTAACCATCTTTAACGAATTTAAGGTGAAATAAAGCCTTAACGCCATAACGACAGTAATTTGAAAGAATTCCGTAATCTTTTATTTAGGTATATAGTCGATTTTCTGGTATATATGCATTTAGAAATCGATATCGAAATGCTTCAAATCATTAGTTTAACATATTTAAGTTAATTAACCATCTTTAACGTATTGAAGGTGAAATAAAGCCATGGCGCCATAACGACAGTAATTTGGAAGAATTCCGTAATCTTTTATTCAGGTATAAAGTCGATTTTCTGGTATATGTGCATTTAGAAATCGATATCGAAATGCTTCAAATCATTTGTTTAACATATTTACGTTAACAAACCTACTTCAACGAACTGAAGTTGACATAAAGCCACGGCGGAATAACGGCAATGCATTTGGAAGAATTCCGTAATCTTATATTTAGGTAAAATGTCGGTTTTCTTGTATATACGCATTTAGCAATCGATATCGAAATGCTTCAAATCATTAGTTTAACATATTTAAGTTAATTAACCTTCTTTATCTTACTGAAGTTTACATAAAGCCATAACGGTATAACGGCAGTGCATTTGGGAGAATTTCGTAATTTTATATTTAGGTATAAAGTCGATTTTGTTGTATATACACATTTAGCAAACGATATCGAAATGCCCCAAATCATTAGTTTAACATATTTAAGTTAATTAACCTTCTTTAACATATTGAAGTTGATATAAAGCCATGGCGGCATAACGGCAGTACATTTGGAAGAATTCCGTAATCTTATATTTAGGTATAAAGAAGATTTTCTTGTATATATGAATTTAGCAATCGATTTCGAAAATCTTCAAATCATTAGTTTAACATTCTTAAGTCAATAAACCTTCTTTAACGAACAGAAGTTAACATCAAGCCATAACTGCATAACGGCAGTGCATTTAAAAGAATTCCGTAATCTTATATTTAGGTATAAAGTCGATTTTCTTGTATATACACATATAGCAATCGATATCAAAATGCCTCAAATCATTAGTTTAACATATTTAAGTTAATTAACCCTTTTTATCTTACTGAAGTCTTTAAACGCCTTAACGGCATAACGGCAATGCATGTAGAAGAATTCCGTAATCTTATATTTAGGTATAAAGTCGATTTTCTTGTATATACTCATTTGGCAATCGATATCGAAATGCTTCACATCATTAGTTTAACATATTTAAGTTAATTAACCCTCTTTATCTTACTGAAGTCGACAAACGCCTTAACGGCATAACGGCAAAGCATTTAGAAGAATTACGTAATCTTATATTTAGGTATTAAGTCGATTTTCTTGTATATACTCTTTTAGCAATCGATATCGAAATGCTTTAAATCATTAGTTTAACATATTTAAGTTAACGAACCTACTTTAAACCGAAGATAACACAAAGCCATGGCGGCATAACGGCAGTGCATGTAGAAGAAATCCGTAATCTTATATTTAAGTATTAAGTCGAATTTGTTGTATATATGCATTTAGCAATCGTTTTCGAAAATTTTTAAATCATTAGTTTAACATATTTAAGTTAATTAACCCTCTTTATCTTACTGAAGTCTGCAAACGCCTTAACGGCATAACGGCAGTACATTTGAAGAATTCCGTAATCTTATATTTAGGTATAAAGTCGATTTTTTTGTATATATGCATTTAGCAATCGATTTCGAATATCTTTAAAACATTAGTTTAACATATTTAAGTTAATTATCCTTCTATAACATATTGAAGTTGATAAAAAGCCATGGCGGCATAGCGACAGTACATTTGCAAAAATTTCCCGTAAACTTATATTTAGGTAGAAAGTCGATTTTTTTATATATATATGCATTAAGCAATCGATTTCAAAATGCTTCAAATAACTGGTGTAACATATCTAAATTAATAAACCTTCTTAAACGAACTGAAGTTGAAATGAAGCCGTACCGGCATAACGGCAGTGCATTTAGAAGAATTCCGTAATCTTATATTTCGGTATAAAGTCGATTTTCTTGTATATACACATTTAGCAATCGATATCGAAATGCTTCAAATCATTAGTTTAACATATTTAAGTTAATTAACCCTCTTTATCTTACTGAAGTCGACAAACGCCTTAACGGCATAACGGCAAAGCATTTAGAAGAATTACGTAATCTTATATTTAGGTATTAAGTCGATTTTCTGGTATATACTCATTTAGCAATCGATATCGAAATGTTTTAAATCATTAGTTTAACATATTTAAGTTAACGAACCTACTTTAACGCACTGAAGTTAACACAAAGCCATGGCGGCATAACGGCAGTGCATGTAGAAGAATTCCGTAATCTTATATTTAGGTATAAATTCGATTTTTTTGTATATACTCATTTAGCAATCCATATCGAAATGCTTCAAATCATTAGTTTAACATATTTATGTTAATTAACCCTCTTTATATTACTGAAGTCTACAATAGCCTTAACGGCATAACGGCAGCGCATTTCGAAGAATTTCGTAATCTTATATTTAGGTATAAAGTTGATTTTGTTGTATATACTCATTTAGCAATCGATATCGAAATGCTTCAAATCTTTAGTTTAACATTTTTAAGTTAATTAACTTTCTTTAACGTAATGAAGGTGATATAAAGCCATGGCACCATTACGACAGTGCATGTAGAAGAATTCCGTAATCTTATATTTAGGTATAAAGTCGATATTCTTGTATTTACACATTTAGCAATCGATATCGAAAATCTTCAAATCATTAGTTTAACATATTTAAGTTAATTAACCTTCTTTAACGTAATGAAGGTAATATAAAGCCATGGCGGCATAACGACAGTGCATTTATAAGAATTCCGTAATCTCATATTTAGGTATAAAGTCGATTTTCTTGTATTTAGCAATCGATATCGAAAAGCTTCAAATAACTGGTTTAGCATATTTAGGTTAATTAACCCTCTTTATCTTACCGAAGTTTACATAAAGCCATAACGGTATAACGGCAGTATATATTCCGTAAACTTTTATTTAGGTATAAAATCGATTTTGTTGTAAATACACATTTAGCAATCGATATCGAAATGCTTCAAATCATTAGTTTAGCATATTTAAGTAAATTAACCTTCTTTAGCGTACTGGAATTTATATAAAGCCATAACGGCAAAACGGGAGTGTATTTCGATGAATTCCGTAATCTTATAATTAGATATATAGTCGACTTTCTTGTATATACTCATTTAGCAATCGATATCGAAATGCTTCAACTCATTAGATAAATATATTTAAGTGAATAAAGCTTCTTTAACGTATTGAAGGTGATTTAAAGCCATAACGGCATAACGGAAGTGTATTTCGATGAATTCCGTAATCTTATATTTAGGTATAAAGACGACTTTCTTATATTTACACATTTAGCAATCGATATCGAAAATCTTCAAATCATTAATATAACATATTTAAGTTAATTAACCTTCCTTAACGTAATGAAGGTGATATAAAGCCATAACGGCATAACGAGAGAGTATTTCGATGAATTCCGTAATCTTATATTTAGGTATAAAGTCGACTTTCTTGTATATACTCATTGAGCAATCTATATCGAAATGCTTCAAATCATTAGTTTAATATATTTAAGTTAATAAAGCTTCTTTAACGCACTGAAGTTAACATAAAGCCATGGCGGCATAACGGCAGTGCATGTAGAAGAATTCCGTAATCTTATATTTAGGTATAAAGTCGATTTTCTTGTATATATACATATAGCAATCGATATCGAAATGCTTCAAATCATTAGTTTAAAATATTTAAGTTCTTTAACGAACTGAAGTTGGCATAAAGCAATGGCGGCATTACGGCAGTGCATTAAGAAGAATTCCGTAATCTTATATTTAGGTATAAAGTCGATTTTGTTGTATATACGCATTTAGCAATCGGTATCGAAATGCTTCAAATAACTGGTTTAACATATTTAAGTTAATAAACCTTCTTTAGCGAACTGAAGTTAACGTAAAGCCATAACGGCAGTGCATTTAGAAGAAGTCCGTCATCTTATTTTTAGGCATAAAGTCGATTTTCTTGTATATATATATTTCGCAATCGATATCGAAATGCTTCAGATAACT
>JAPZAG010003309.1:0-11273 GCA_027475135.1 Bactrocera correcta | reverse complement strand
TGGCTCTACTTAAACATTATATAAGAATATATGGTATATACATAGATCATGAACTCCAATTTGTACCAGAAAACGCTTCAGTCCACTTTTAACTAAATATGAATACCTTTAATTTGTACCATTACAATGAAAGTTGCCATAAAATATTTTTCACAACACACTAAACTCACATTTTTACCTACAAAACATTCCCAATAACAACAAATACACAATATATAATTTCACGGCTCAAGAGTTTGTCTCTATTGCCGGTTTTAGTTTAAATATCTACACATGCATACATTTACAGTTATCAAATAACAAAAGCTTTTCCACAAACAACAATTAATAATCAAATAAGTAAAAGCTTAGTAAAATTGTATTAAATGCTTTTGAAAAAAAATTCGGAAAAAACAATCGCTTAATGCTCGGCGAAATAATGGAAAAGCGGAAAAATCCACCGTTATTTGGTTTTTGGCAATAACGCCGGATAATGGAAAATAGAAAATGGTTTGAAAATGAAAAATCGCGTGCTCAGCTGTCACTCCGCTCCACTCAAATAGCGAAACGGCTCGACATAGATGAGTGAACAGCGGCAATAAACAAACGAAGATATGCAAAACTCGAAATATTGAAGTATATGCAGAAGCGAAGTGCATACAAGCGCATGTCAAATAAGTGTGTGTGTGTGTGTGTGATTGTGTCACGCGGTGTCTACAAATTATAGTTCGTGCGTACTTTTGTTAATACGTGTGCGAGCGTGTGTGGCGACTGGTCTACTATGTGACACTTGAAGCGTGTGACAGCCATGCAACATGACACTTTCGAAATGACTACGCACACAAACTCATGCGCATATTAGTAGTCAAAGGTTGAACTGGGAGGAGATTGTATTAGAGGTTACAGACCGCTTTATTTTCAAAATATTTTGAGTTAAGTGTTTGTTTCTCTACAAAAAAAAGATTAAATCGAGTTTCGAATTTTTCAATCATTTTATTACCTTCCCCAACTATTTTTAGTGCAAATAAATATCATTACAATTGCGAAATAGGTTTTATTAAATTGAAGCTTGAACTCCTAAAAATACGCAATATCAATAAAACTTTCTATAATAATGTGGCCTACATTTAGGTGCGTTTATATTTATTTAGGATTTTGTATCTACTATTTATCGAAAGTCTTTCGAAATACTAAGATTTTTCTTAAAAACATTAAAATCTGGCAACCCTCCTAATATATTTTCTGAATTTAACTAACTAAAAGTTTTACATATTTCATTTATTTTAGTACATACACAATTTGGTTCGTTGGAAATGTAATAATAATTTTTATTTTTATTTTAAATCAACTTTTCAGACAGGTGGCAATCTTCTTCATATTTTTTCAAATTTAAATAAGCATGAAATATTTTTAGTACGTACAATTTTTTGATGCAAAGAAAGGGTATTAATAATTTTTTTTACTTTATATTTACTTTTCAGACAGGTGGCAACCCGACTACTATTTTTGCTAATGTTAATAAACTTGAAATATTTTCATTTGCTATTTTAATAAAACAAATTTTGATTCAGTACAAAGGTAAAGAATATTTTTATTTTATATTGACTTTTCAGACTGGTGGCAACCTTTTAATTTTTTTTCTAGTTTTAATAAACAAAAAATATTTTCGTTTGCTTTTTTAATGCATAAAAAGGTTCCCATATATACATAAAATTTCAAGCAGGTGGCAACCCTGATAATATTTTTTTTAATTTTTAAAATTTAAACATTTTCATTTACTACTATTATACATAGAAATTTTGAATCAATTGTATGTAAAACTAAAAATAATTTTTTGGTTTTAAATTGACTTTTCTTTTACAGGTGGCAACCATTAAAAAAAATTTTTTTTTTATTTTAATAAACATGAAATATTTTCATTTGCTATAATTATTTATCTGTTTTACTGTTTGTTGTAAATTATATTTGCTAACAAGCTGGCAACTCTAACACAAAGTATGCAGAAATAGGCATATCCATTAAACCTGTTCCATTTACCAGCCATATTTCAGTAGTTTGTTTAACCAAATTAAGTACAATTTATTAATAAATGGCAACCCTTATTATTATAAACAGTTACTGTAAATTCTCTATTAGCACAATTGGTTATCTTAGCATCGCAAATTACCTACTTTGCAATAACTTAAAATTAAAGTCAAATTAAAAATTATTTATGAAAAGCTGGCAACCTTTTAATAACCTATAAACATATATTCGTAACGGTTATTGCTGGAATAAGTCACACCAGTGGGAATGAAGTTTTCTGATGTATATTGGATTTGTAAAAAAATAGCACCCTTCAAAACACCCTTGGGAATCCTGATCATAAAAATTTACACTAAAAATTTACTTTAAGCGTAAAAAATAACTCCAACTTAAAAATCTTCTTTCAGTATATTCAAAACAAGACCGCGTACCCTCTCCGCAGGCCTCTGCAACCGTAAATGCATTCAAATTTGCATGTGTAAGTGCCTAACAAACAATTTCAGAATGACCGCTACAGCTTGGCGCCTTCCACACGACTACTACATGGACAATGGACTAAATTTAATGGACCGCCTAACACGCATGCAAACACACCCACACTCACACATACATAACTGCGAAATGCCTCAGCGCAATGCAATTTATTCACACACAACAAGAAGGTAACGAAGGCTGTAGGTTTAGAGTTGTAGCATACAAGTAGGCGCTAGAACACATAGACTTCTACAGATGGCTGCTTTCAGGCGCTCAAAATTTAATTTGTGGCAGTTTGCTCTAATAGTTAATTTAAAATTTTAATTTACAGATTTTCATATTTCTGAGGTAAAATAAAATGCCTGAGATACACAGAAAGAGAGCATTACGCACTCTCGATAGTTGCTCTACACTCTGTTGTACCTGAATTTGTACATATTTATATATAATATCGCATATTCACCACTGTTTATTTCACTACTTACCGCCACCCTGTAAGAGTTGCACTAAATCCTCACAAACGTCCGTTTCTCATATCCCCTCTGCCCCTTTCACGCACTCTCTACAATTTTTCCGCTGCCTGATTGTTCATTTTTCGCGCTCCAACAAGAAAATTGAAAAGTAGCACTTTTCGATCTAATCAAAGCGTGATTTGTAGAGCATATACACTCACACAACCACACACACGCATACCCATGCAAAGGCATAATGGCATGCTGGCAGCGCAGGAACAATGCTCTAGACCCACACCACATTGAATTACATATGTGCATGCATATGTGTGGTGGTAAATGTGTTCTATTTGTAGATCACTTTGGTGCAACAGCTGCTTGTTCACACATTTTTAACGTCTTTTGTGCGCCAGCGACGTCGTTGCATAAAGATGAGCGCTCTATTTCAATTGGCGTCGGCTAACAGTGGGGCAAAACGAATGTTGGTTTTATTGAAAAATAGCTACAAAGAGTTTGTAAGTCAGTAAATTCTTGGCACTTCAGTCTTATATGTATTTTCTCCCATACAATTCCTACGTGTTTTACATTAAAATCCTTTCGGCAACGTTGGGTTAAACATGAAAGTAATTTTACATTTGCTGAGTAAAAAAAATGCGGCTGTGGGGTTAAAAATTTTATTTTAGGAAAATTTTTATATTAATCCCCCAAGTTAAACACCATAAATTTGAAAGAAAATCATAAATACCTGAGGATTTAAGGTCTCAAGCTCAAATGTTTTAGCAGCAGTTTCTTGTTTTACAAACTTGAGTTTGTCAACTCGATTTGAGTTAACATTAAACACTGCATTTAAACAAACTTCAATTATTATTATTCAACATGATATACAACCAAAAGTATCAATTAAACTCCGAGTTGGGAAAACTAATATTTTCGTGATTGAAAAACTCGGATTTTAATAAAAATTTAAGTATTAAATCTTTTGGAGTTAAATATCAAATACCTCAACTTAAACAGGGAGTTTAATAAACCTGAAAATATCGTATCGAGTTTATTGAGTGTTTCCGATTTTAAACATTGAACATTTCGCAACCTAGTATTGTTATTCATCATAGCATTCAAAAGTATTTTCTACCAAACACGATGTATGAGTTTGATACTAAACTCCTACAGAGTTTAGTTCACAAGAAATTTAAAATTAAACTGACCACAGGCTTAAAAATTTGGTTTCAATACAACCAAGTAGCCAATTAAAATCCGAGTTTCTTAAACACAAAAAAAAAAACTTAAACTCGAGTTTATGGCAAAATGTCCATCATAATTTTTTGACGAAAATTTTCTAAATTTGGGGTCCGAGTATGTTAAACACTAAAAAAAACATTAAACTCGAGTTTTTGGCCAAATGTCGCTCATTAGTCTTTTGACGATATCAGATGGAAATTCAAACATATCCTTTAAATTTAAAGTCGTTAACTCAAATGTTTTAGGAAAAATCTGTTTTCTTTTAAAACTTGAATTTATTGACTTTTTGTGAGTTTAACATTAAACACTACTTACAAACATTAATTATTGCTAATCATTATAGTAAAAAAAATAATAATAACTCAAACTCGGAGTTTTACAAACATGAAGAACTCCTTAAACTCGATTTTATTGACTGTTTCTGAGTTTAAGATTTAACACTAAAATTTATAGTCAGAGTTTAACAAACTCGAAGATATCTAACTCGACTTTATTGAGTGTTCTCGAGTTTGATATAAAAATCTGTTCTTAAATTTGGACCAAATTTGCCTATAAATTTTCTTCTTTAACACCATTTTTTGCTAATTTTAGAGTTTATGCTTTAACACAAAATTAACGCCAAAAGTTAGTTGTTAAAAACAAATCATACATAAAATAGATAAATAAACTTGGAGTTAATTAAACATGAAAATGTGAAACTCCGGCCTATTGACTATTTTTGAGTTGAGCATTTAATATATCGAGTTTACTGAGTGTGTTAGAGTTTGTTAATATAATCCGAATTTTTCAAACACCAATAGTACAAAGTCAGGTTTATAGAACACTCACTGACTTCAAGATCGCAAAGACAAATACTCTGGCACTAAAAACTTTTACAGAGACAGAGTTTACTTAAATCTTAAACCTCCTTAAACTCGTTTTAAACTCCACTTCTAAATTTTTTGAAATTTTTTTTTTTTTATAGAAAAAATGTTATTTCAGACACACATAAATAATAAAAAAATCCATAAACTCTGAGTTTAGTAAACTTACTCTCACACAAAGTTTTAAAGATAACTATTTTGGTAAGAAACACTTTTCTAGAGACAAAGTTCAAAGAAAAAATTTCCTTAACTTTTTCCAACGCTAATTTTTGTAGTTTTGTGATCGAATTTGTAACAAAATATGACCGCACGATCAACAGAAAAAAGTTAAATATCAGAGTCACAAAAAAAGTAAAAACATATCAAAAGAAAACTGCGAGTTTAGTAAACACCACATGATAAGCACGGGTTTAATAAACTCACTCTCTGAGCTTGAGGTCGTAAGAATACATGCTTCGTAAAACAAAATGTTGCACTTTCTTGGTGACTCCCCAAGTTCCAAGTTAGTTGGTAATAAATCCCCATTTTCTACACCCTCAAAATCCATTTCCATCAACTAAACCTGCTATTAAGCCCACTGTGGCTTAGTTCCCGCACAAACGGCCGATAACACTTGCCACGTCACGGAAATGTTCCCATTGCAAGCGTCAGCCATTTTTTGATTGCAGAAAACGGAGCGCAGAATGTCGAGTGTCCTTTTGCATACGCGAGCACAAACACCTTCAAATCGAACACACACACAGACGCAGTCATACAATACATACACACATTGTGAATTCAAGTGCGGGCGCACAACTAGAAACAGCAGCAGCTTGCAACAAACACTCGCTGCCAACACAATACAGCCACCAATACACCGAGGCACGACGACGCGAGCACTTACGATGGCAATTTTCTTTATTTCTGCAAACCGTAGCATTTAACGATTAAAATGGCAAGTGACACAGCGCGCCGCGCCGCAAAAAAAACGCACAACAATGCTTAGTATTTGCAACACCAAGGAGCGCGCCACCATTTGTTACATGTGGAATGGACAACAGGCGTAGCGTAGCAGCTGCTGCAGCAATTGTGGCATGCAAAAACGGGCCAGGAGAAGTGTAAAAAATCATTGATGTCACACTTGCAACACGCTGTGGCAAGAGTTGGCGAATGTCAATTGTTGCAACCGTTGCACAAACGCACAAAAACTTACTCCAGTGTCCGTTAATATGCAAAACAATATGAGAAATATGGCGCAAACGCTTGCCACAAAAGCGTTGAGGGGCCAGCTGCGGGCGGAGAGGCGGCACAGTGCGGAAAGTGTCAATGCAATCGCGATTATTGTTGTAATTTCCAGTAGCACTTAAGCGATATGTGCGCAGGCAGCACTTTTGTTTTGCCTAGCAGCTAGTAGCTCGAGGTAACAACAAAATCAACAACAACAATACGCATAGTTATTGCCTATTGTGCTGAGTGATAAGTCGTCGCCTGTCACTGAAGACGCAGGCGACAAAGGTTCGGGGAAGCACTGTCACTATCACTTACGCAGCGGAAATTAACTGTTGTCAGTGGTAGTTGTTGTTGCACCGGTCGTTTTCATTAACTCTGCCCGCATCGAATGTGTTTGATATTAAATTTCGCTCGCTCATAACTTGTAATTAGCAACGACAAAACACAAAAGCAATGCCTTTGAGTGCCGTAAATTGGGGCATCACTAACGGTGAATCTCACTGCTCTTGTTGCTGCATGGCGCCAGAAGGTCTCATATGCAAATTAAGGTGCGCTTTTCGGTGTGCTTACACTTCTTTGTAGCTTTCAGTTGTTAATTGCTTTCTTTTCGTCTTCAAAGCACAAATTTGAAGAGTTTTGAATGCGTACACCATGTCGTATGAGTGACTATTGGTTATTTAGGTCAGCGGTGGCGTATGAGTAACATGTTGGAAAATTAAAATGTTGTGTATGAGAATAAATCTTTCACTATAATCGTTGTCATTTGTTTGTCATTACATTTAACAATTTATTAAAAAATGAAAAAAATAATTATTTTGGAGAAATCGCTGCTCTCGGAGTCGGGGAGGAAAATTGCACAGAAACGGTTCAAATCTCGACTTAAAATTTCTTCTTAGGTATATTTTTCAGCTAATACTCGAAGGAATAAGACTTTTAATAAATATTTTTTAAGTCAGTCTGAAGTGTAAATTTTTTTCACAAAAAATTAATTTTTCTGATAGCTAACGTTTTAGCGAAAATCAAGATGTGTGCTAGTCCTGCGATCATTTCCAGAATTCTTTTATTGTATTAAAAATAATTTTTAGGATTTTTGGTTATGATTTAAATTTTAAAATATTTATAGTTTTGGTTAACGGATTTGATGTAAGAAAATATTCCGCATCGTCTACAGCCGTTTTTCCAAGGTCTTCCAAAATTGAAACCCAATTTTTTTGTAATTATTAGTCGACTATGAAAGTACGTTAAATTTTAAAAATATGCCTTATTTTTATTAATTTAATAAATAAAATGAATCTTCAAAAACATTTTGTTGAAAAATTCGTTTTTTTTGCTTCGAAGTGTATGTAATCTCATGGCAAATCCATGTTTTTGGTTTGTGCAAATTCTTTTGGACATAAATGAATTCGCAGATGTTGTTTAGAAGAAAAAAAGGCTTTTATTTCCCGACCCATGGAAAGTCCAGTGATTGGCTCTACTTCCTAAGTCAAAACAGCCTCCAGAGAAACCTTAATCATATCGACATCTGTGCCATGCTTGACACTATTGGCAAGTGTACGAAAGCATAATAAGAAATCGGTTGGAGTTAACAATCCAGAAAGCTGGCTGATTATCAGAAAGACAATACGGATTTATGAAAAAGAGGCCCACCATTGACGCACTATACAATGTCTTTGACACTGCGAAATGTGAATAAGTGGCGGGCGATGGAAAGGCTTTGATAAAGCGTTCTGATCACCCCGAATAGGAAGAATGTCCTCAACTTAGCAAAGTGGGTAAACATAATCGAGGCTCTGGAAATTATTAGTTATTTTGAAAACAAGAGATTATTATTCGATACTGTTTCGAATGGTTCGGTTCTGATGATGGGGTGCTAAGGAGAAATCTACCGAACCCCGTTAAATAATTGCATGCATACGCAGATTATAGTGGTAGTAGTGGCTAAACACCACCGGAGCAAATGCAATAAGTGCATAAAAAGGGATGCGCCAAGTATTTTCCTCAATGAGATTAGAACTGGTTGAGCAAAAGACAAAAGTCTTACTCATAAGTACTAGAAAAGTGAAGAAAAGTATATCCCTCACCATAAGGCAGTGTGAGATTCATTCACAGCCACAACTAAGGTGTCTGGGAGTAATAATAGACTCAAGGCTCAAATTTAAGGGGTCAGTAGGGTAATCTTTTTTCTATGTATTTTTTGTTTTTTTTTTCATTTTCTGTTCTTTTATACCCTTAGAATTAATGTGGAAATCCACTTTACCATTGGAAAGTTTCAAAAAATTTCCAAAAAAAAATAACACCGCTCGACGTTCGAAGCGCTTGGAGTGCACTGTTTCAACTCTAAACGCTCTTTTCTCAAAACATAGTTCTTTTCATTATTGTTAATTTTTTTATTGTTCACAAAACGCCTGGCTATCGTCCTTACTAGATTATCAATTTTTTATAATTTATTGACAATGTTATAACAAAAGTTATGTAAAAAAATATGGCGAAAAATTAAGAAAAAAAAACGTTAGATACTTTTTTATTTATCAATATTATAAATTATTTTTTCATGACTCTAGTCCCTATAACCATTCTCGTTTTTCTACTCGGCTTGCACTCCTGCTCTCTGAGAGCACTCGTCAACAACTCGGTATAAGGGAACTGTGGGACGGCATTTCAAACTCCTTACGTACAGCTGCAACCGAAACCATTGGTTTTCGGAAAGTGCAAAAGAACAGCTGGTACGACGAGGAGTGCCGTGTTGCAGCGGAGAGAAAACAGGCTACCTACCTCGCAATGTTACGATCGACCACAACACGTGCGGCATGGGATAGATACCGAGAGTTGAAGAGGGAAGCGAGACGCATTTGTAGACAGAAAAAGAAAGAGGCCGAAATGCGTGAGTACGAAGAGCTTGATAAGCTGGCCGACAGGGGTAATGCTCGAAAATTCTACGAAAAGATGCGGCGGCTTACAGAAGGTTTCAAGACCGGAGCATACTCTTGTAGAACCCCCCAAGGTGATCTAGCCACCGATGCCCAGAGCATACTTAAATTATGGAGGAAACACTTCTCCAGCCTGCTGAATGGCAGTGAAAGCACAACACCTGGAGAAAGCGAACCCGATACCCCCCAAACCCAATGACGATGGAGCAGACGTTAAATTGCCCGACCATAAAGAAGTTCGAATAGCAATTGCCCGCCTGAAAAACAACAAAGCGGCAGGGGCCGATGGATTCCCGGGCCGAGCTATTCAAACACGGCGGCAAAGAGCTGATAAGGTGCATGCATCAACTTCTTTGCAAAATATGGTCGGACGAAAGTATGCCCAACGATTGGAATTTAAGTGTACTATGCCCAATCCACAAAAAAGGAGACCCCACAATCTGCGCCAACTACCGTGGGATTAGCCTCCTCAACATCGCATATAAGGTTCTGTCGAGCGTATTGTGTGAAAGATTAAAGCCCACCGTCAACAAACTGATTGGACCTTATCAGTGTGGCCTTAGACCTGGTAAATCAACAACCGACCAGATATTCACGATGCGCCAAATCTTGGAAAAGACCCGTGAAAGGAGAATCGACACACACCACCTCTTCGTCGATTTCAAAGCTGCTTTCGACAGCACGAAAAGGAGCTGCCTTTATGCCGCGATGTCTGAATTTGGTATACCCGCAAAACTTATACGGCTGTGTAAGCTGACGTTGAGCAACACAAAAAGCTCCGTCAGAATCGGGAAGGACCTCTCCGAGCCGTTCGATCCCAAACGAGGTTTCAGACAAGGCGATTCCCTATCGTGTGACTTTTTCAACCTGCTTCTGGAGAAAATAGTTCGAGCTGCAGAACTCAACAGAGAAGGTACCATCTTCTATAAGAGTGTACAACTGCTGGCGTATGCCGATGATATTGATATCATCGGCCTCAACACCCGCGCCGTTAGTTCTGCTTTCTCCAGACTTAACAAGGAAGCAACACAAGTGGGTCTGGCAGTGAACGAGGGCAAGACGAAATATCTCCTTTCATCAAACAAACAGTCGTCGCACTCGCGACTTGGCTCCCACGTCACTGTTGACAGTCATAACTTTGAAGTTGTAGATAATTTCGTCTATCTTGGAACCAGCGTAAACACCACCAACAATGTCAGCCTGGAAATCCAACGTAGGATAACTCTTGCCAACAGGTGCTACTTCGGACTAAGTAGGCAATTGAGAAGCAAAGTCCTCTCTCGACAAACAAAAACCAAACTCTATAAGTCACTCATAATTCCCGTCCTGCTATATGGTGCAGAGGCTTGGACGATGTCAACAACGGATGAGTCGACGTTGCGAGTTTTCGAGAGAAAGGTTCTGCGAAAGATTTATGGTCCTTTGCGCGTTGGCCACGGCGAATATCGCATTCGATGGAACGATGAGCTGTACGAGATATACGACGACATTGACATAGTTCAGCGAATTAAAAGACAGCGGCTACGCTGGCTAGGTCATGTTGTCCGGATGGATGAAAACACTCCAGCTCTGAAAGTATTCGACGCAGTACCCGCCGCCGGAAGCAGAGGGAGAGGAAGACCTCCACTCCGTTGGAAGGACCAAGTGGAGAAGGACCTGGCCTCGCTTGGAATATCCAATTGGCGCCACATAGCGAAGAGAAGAAACGACTGGCGCGCTGTTGTTGACTCGGCTATAATCGCGTAAGCGGTGTCTTCGCCAGTAAAGAAGAAGAAGAAGAAGTCCCTATAACCATTCACGTACTTTTTGAGAATAAATTGTGTTTTTGTGTTTTTGATGATCCAAACATGAGAAATCGTGTCAGCCAGTGAAAAAACGCATCTCATTCACCCAACCATTTCTCCGACAGATGTCATCAAAAAATTCCGAAGAAAATTTGTTTACACACTTCACGATATACCTCATGGTATGCGAAAAAAGTTAGTTTGTAGAAAAAAAATTTCTATGAAAAAAAAAATTTCAAAAAAACAAGGCAGATTACCCTACTGGCCTCTTAAGGGGTTAGGGGAAGTTAGAATTTTCAAAAAAATTTTTTTTTTTACATT
>JAPZAG010003308.1:0-11276 GCA_027475135.1 Bactrocera correcta | reverse complement strand
TCGACGTCGAGAAGCTGCTATCACAACAGACAGCCGAACAAGTTTCTACTCGACTTGCCCTCCTACTCTCTGAGAGCACTCATCACCAACTCGGTATAAGGAAACTGTAGGACGACATTTTAAGCTCTTTACGTACAGCTGCAACCGAAACTATTGGTTTTCGGAAAAGGCAAAAGAACAGCTAATACATTGAATAGTGGAGACTGCCTACCTCGCAACGTTACAATCGACAACAACACGGACGCGATGGGATAGATACGGAGACTTGGAGAGGAAAGCGAGACGTATTTGGAGACCTAAAAAGATAGTAGCCGAAATTCGTGAGCACAAAGAGCTTGGCAAGCTGGCCGACAGGGGTGGTGGTCGAAAATTCTACGAAAAGATGCGGCGAATAACAGAAAGTTTCAAGACCGGAGCATACTCTTGTAGACCCCCAGAGGTGATCCAGTGACTGATCCCCGGAGCATACTGAATTCATGGAGGGAACAAGGAGACGGTGAGCCCGATTCCCCAATCTAAAAAAAGGGAGACCCCACAATCTGCGCCAACTACCGTGGGATAAACTTCCTCAACATCGCGTATAAGGCTCTATCGAGATTTTTGTGTGAAAGATTAACGCCTACCGTCAACAAACTTATTGGACCTTATCAGTGTAGCCTTGGGCCTGGAAAGTCAACAACTGGCCAGATATTCAAGTCTTGGAAAAGACAAGTGAAAAGGAAATCGACACGCACCACCTCTTCGGCGATTTTAAAGCTGCTTTTGACAGCATGAAAAGGAGTTACTTTTATGACACTATGTCTGAACTTGGTATCTTCGCAAAACTAATATGGCTATATAAACTGACGCTGAGCAACAGCAAAAGCCCCGTCAGGATTGGAAAGGATCTCCCCAAGCCGTTCGATATCAAACGATGTTTCAGACAAGGTGACTTCCTATCGTGCGGCTTCTTAAATCTACTGCTGGAGAAAATAGTTCGAGCTGCAGAACTTAATCGAGCAGGTACAATCTTTTATAAGAGTGTACAGCGTATGGCATACGCCGATGATATTGATGTCATTGGCCTCAACACCCGCGTTGTTAGTTTTGCTTTCTCCAGACTAGATAAAGAAACGAAGCAAATGGGTCTGGCAGTGAACGAGGGCAAGACGAAATATCTCCTGTCATCAAATAAACATTCGTAGCACTCGCGACTTGGCTCCAACGTCACTGCTGATAGTCATAACTTCGAAGTCGTAGATATTTTCGTCTATCTTGGAACCATCATTAACACCAACAGCAATGTCATTCGAAATGTAATGCAGAGTAATTCTTGCCAACTGGTGCTACTTCGAACTGCGAAGGCAATTGAGAAGTAAAGTACTCTCTCGTAGGACAAAGATCAAATTCTATAAGTCACTTATTACGACGACAACATCTGATGAGTCAACGTTACGAGTTTTCGAAAAAAATGTTCTGCAGAAGATTTATGGTCTTTTGCGAGATATACGGCGACATTGACATAGGTCAGTGAATTAAGAGACGGCGGGGACGCTGGCTGGTCACATGGTCCGAATGGGTGAAAGCACTCCAGCTCTGAGAGTATTCAACGGAGTATCCGTCGGGAAAAGCAGAGGAAGATCGAGTCTTCCACTGCGTTGGAAATACCAAGTGGAGAAGGACTTGGCTACACCTGGAAACTCCAACTGGCGCAAACAGCGTTAAGGAAGAGCGACTGGCGGACTGTTGTAAACTCGGCTATAATCGCGTAAACGGTTTCTACGATAATAAAGAAGAAGAATGTGTTTATGCATATAAGTCTGAGAAAAGAATTGTCGTACCTATAAAAAAAACACTCTTTATAAAAAGGTGAGTATCAAAAACCCATAATTCTTAACTTCTTCTAAACTTTTATTTTTATCTAACTTGAATTTGAATTTTTAAGAACACTTAAAGATTATTGACCAAGTGTCGAAGAAGAAATTTAACACTTTGTTTACTCTTTAGAAACGATAAAGAACGATAAACATCTGCAGGCAAACTCAAAGTCGCCTTATTCGTAAATAAGTTGTTATCAACTTAAAATGTATGTATGTATATTATATATGGACGTTAATCCTTAACTCGCTTTCTTCTGCTTTTGTTACAACTACAATACAAAAGAACCCACAAGCATACGCTTTAAGTTGGCACGTCAGACCAGTTTTGGTTTCAGTCTTTGCTTTGCGCTGTATCCAGACGTTTGTGGCGAGCAAAATGACGCTTCGTTGGCTAATAATTCTTTCAATAATCTGCACGCAGGTGAGCGTACGGGGTTAAGTAAAACGTTTTCTATTTTTTTGTGTAGTAATCCCTCTATTGTCTTCATTTGTACAGCTCTTCCTCTCTGCCCGGCTCCCAAACCGCTCAGCCAACCAATCCAGAGTTACAAGCATTCATTCAGCGCGTCGAACGTCTCGTACTCAACACTACCGATCTTGCGTTGATCGTCACCCAAAATGTCTACCGCAACCTAAGCAAAGAGATGCCGCCAACACTGTTAGAAGCCACCAATCACACCATGCAGCAGTACATTGCGCAGGTACAGGAAGCGTTAGATGGCACTTCGTACACGAACTTCACATTGAAGCGCAAATTGCTGCGACAATTCAAAGTGAACAATTTGCAAATTGAATTGCTGCGCCGCCAATTGCAACCCCTACAACCGGAATTCAACTTTCAACTGATCTCAGACGAATTCTACAAGTCCAAGAAGAATGTCACGGAGTTTGACAACTTGTATTTGAGTTTCATGGACGAGTTCGCGGCCGCGTCTCAGCAGTTGTGGGATACACTGTCTGAAACTACCGTGGAGGAGCAGCAGGAGCTGCTGGAATTGCTTGATGAGATTTCGAAGGAAGAGCAATTGCGTGAGAAGGATAAATTATATGATGAGTTTATTGCCATGTATCTATTTAAGATTGAAGAGAACGAGCAGGAGGCTAAGGAATTATATTGAAAGCGAATGAGATTGTTACAAATACACGAGACTGTTTTTTTATTTATGAAATTTTTCTTGTATAACTTTGTTAATGGGGGGTATTCTAGTCTAGAAGCATAAATTTCAGGTAATTTTTAAAGCGTCGTAAAAAAAATTCAATTAATATTTTTACTATCCATTTTTTATTAGTTATTTTTTAATTTTAGAGTAGAAAAAAAAAATTAAAACTAAAAAATGTAAAAAAATTTCAAAAATTATGAGCTGACGAAGTGGGAGGTCTCTGAAAATTTCCACGTGACCGTACCCATGATTTCAACCCTCCTAGTTATCTAAAACCCAAAAAGAAAAAAGATTATTAATCTAGAATAATGTCGCAATGACCGGAACTACGGAAAAGGAGGGAAAAAATTGTTTCAAAAAATGGCGACTGCCAAAAAAAAAAGTTTTTTTGGATCACTTTTTCTGACTATTTCAAATTTTTTGAAAAATAACAAAAATAAAAATTTGGTGAGGGGGCTAGTTCCAACCATAGACAAGCTTATAAAAAAGACTCTATAAAAATTTCAAATAAATGGGTTCAGTAGAACCTGAGAAATCGTGAGCATCGTTCCGAAAAAGTCAGTTTTAAGAAAAACGCGTTTAAAGTTTCGTGTTCCGGCCGAACCAGCTTGGATGCCGGGTCAGAAAAATTCCTATATCTCCGAAAATAATTTAAATTTTTGAAAAATCCTTTTGTACACATATTCTTGAATAGTTAATCGTTAAAAATATAAAAAAAAATTAAGTTTTTTTTTAAATAAATATTTCCTCTAATTTCGTCTCGTATATCTGCTACTTCTTGGTACATCTGAATTTTCCTTTTATTTCGTTACCATATATAGGTATCCCCTGAACAGAGTATATTAAGTTTATCACTAAGTTTGTAATACTCAGAAGGAAAGGCAGGAGATCGTATAAATTTTTGTCTGCATATAAGCGAACTAGTTCCTCAGTTTTTGAGCTATCGCTTTGAAATTATGTTTAAGTTCTTTTATCCCCACGAAGCTGCTCATTTGTCAGAATGGGCAAAATTGGAGCAGCTGTCATACAGACTGATCGGTCAAAATCAAGTACTTTTATAGAGAACTTGTTTATTTGGAAAGATATCTTCACGAAATTTAGCAAAGCTATGCTCCGAGGAAGTGCTATAATCTTTGAAAAACTGCTCAGATTTGAATTGCACTCAACAGAAGGACTATCTGAGACATAGCCGCGACCAAAATTTGAAATAATAATAATAAAATAACAGATAATCTTCAAAAACCAAATTTGAAGTTTCTTGGTTTTTCCTTAAAAAAATAAATTAGGAAACCTCGAAATGGATCACCCTTTAGCTTCGGTACAACCCAAGTTTACTTTTGTTCTTGTTTCAATAGTTCATTGGATTATAATGTTCAACTTTTTTTTTATATTTTCTAAAGAATATTATTTGAAATTAAAAAAAAAAATCTCAGAAATACTATTCAAGTTATTCGATAATTAGCAGAGGGTTCTTGGGCGCTTTTGAACGTTCGGGAGCAGTTGGATAGCAGCAGCTGCAACTTCAAATGCACTTTTCTCAAATTTATGTTTTTTGAAGTGGTGACTACTGTAGCTAAAAAATCGCTTGGTAGATTGCTTTGGCAGATGTAACACAATTCTGTCAACGATCTTGCATTGCATTTTTTGGGGATGGCCTTCAGCATATTCAGCGAATTTTTTATCTCTTCGATCGACTAAAAACGGCTTCCGTGGTACTGAAATTTTCAGTCTTGAGGACAAGAAAAATTCGCACGGAGGCAAATCTGGTAAATACGGTGGTTGATCGAGGGTTTTTTGGCTTTAAATTCGGTCACAATCGTGGCTCGATGCTATGATGCATTATCTTCGTGTAAACTCCATGAATTTTTCTTCCACAATTCCGGTCGTTTTAGACAGATGTTCTCACGCAAACGTCTCAATACGACCTAAAAGAAATCTTTATTAACTGTTCGCCCCTCTGGAACCAATTCATCATGCACCAAACCACGAATCGAAAAAAAAAACAATGAGCTCACCTTGATTTTTGAACGACTTGAGCATGGTTTTTCTTTATATTCCGATTATTGACTTGTTTGCATGTCAAACTAATTAACCCATGTCTCAGCGGCAGTTGTAATGCTCTCCATGAATGTAGGAACGGTATTCACACGATCAAGCAAGTCCATAAGACCTGTTTGCGGTACTCTTCTTGAAAAAATTCAGCTTTATCAGGACTAGTCTAGCTAGATGCCTTTGATACCGAAAATATCCACTAAAATCATTTGAACGGACTCGCAATAGGGGTCGAACTCTCTTGTCATCTCTTTAACATTTACCGGACGATTTTTAAAAACCATATCCCTTTACCTTTTCTTTACTTTCATCTGGTGAAGAGGTGGAAGGTCATCCAGAACGAGGCATGTCTTCAGCGAGATCTTGACCGTCTTTGCAGGCTTCATACCACTCGTAGGCTTATGCTTTCGATTAAACTGACTAACCGTAGTCCTATTCCAACATCCGCAATGATTCCACACATGAAATCTTTTGCCAAATACAAAAATTTGATACAAACTCATTGTTCGATATTTTTCTCCATCGTAATAGTCACAACGCACTATTGAGGTGTGCCAACAAACTGGTTGACAGATCGCGGTCCACAACAGTGGAGCGTGTCGCCAGTATTGAGCGACTTTACTTTTATTGGGTGTCATGACAAAAAGACATCGAGCGCACATGTCACAGTCTGGTTGCTACACGCGAGAAGACTGTTGAAATTCGCGTGAAGCGCAAGCATTCTGAAGGTTACTACTCCTCCATTTGGTATCATAAAGGACCAAAACTAGTCTATGTATAGGTCAAAACTAGTCTATATCCTACCAGACTAACCTCACCTATCCTTTACTTTTAGGGGTTTGGATAAAACTATATTTATTCTTCCATGGTCCTGGACCACACTATATCACTGGAATGAATAGGGGAAAAAGATGTATCGCACGAGAAATAAGTACACGGATTATGACGGTCCTCAGTGCCATCTTATATATGTTATATGTGAATATAGTATATTACATGTTGGTTTTGAATATGAAGGGCATACATTTTATTAAAAGATACATATACACATACATACTTGTGTATGGTACACATTATATACATATGTACATATGCATATATGTATATATATGTAGGTATTGGTTTATGCCTGCACCGCAGTTGTTTGCGGTTTCATTCTCACATTCCAACTGGGGTGGCAACTTTACTGTAAGCGGAAGCTTATGCTGAAGAGAGCGAAGAATGCTACGAGTACGAGGGCTGTCTGATAAATAACCGACCTCAACGTGAAGCTAGCGGCACCTCTGAAAAAAAAGTTTCTACTTCACGTTGGGTGCCGCATTTGCTTACGCTAGACCACAAACGTGCGTGCATGAACATTTCCAGCGCTCTGTTGGCTCAGTTTAGAGGCAATAAGACCGAGTTTTTGGGGCCGATTGATAACTGTAGACGAAACTTGGATTTATCATTATACGCCCGAAACAAAAATCCAATCTAAACAGTGGATTGAAAAGGGGGGAAACCCGGGCCCCCAAAAAAAACCCAAAGCTGTGTATTCGGCTGGGAAAGTGATGGCGAGTGTTTTTTGGGACAGCCATGGAATTATTTTTTTCAACTATCTTGAAAAAGGAAAAACTATAACAGGAGTATACTACGCATCATTATTGGACAAGCTAAAGGAAGAAATATGGAAAAATCGGCCACATTTGCAAAAAAAAAGAAAGTCTTGTTCCACCAAGACAACGCACCATCTCACACCTCAACAGTCGCCATGGCGAAAATCCACGAATTGCGGTTCGAACTGCTTGACCATCCACCTTATTTACCGGATCTAGCACCAAGCGACTTTTTTTTTGTTTCCTCAACTTAAAACTGCGCTCGGCGGCCAGAGATTTTCGTCAAATGAGGAGGCAATCTCTTTCGTGAACTCGTATTTTGCAGACAAAGACGCCAAGTACTATTTGGAAGGGTTGCAGAGATGGTAGCATCGCTGGGAGAAGTGTGTGGAGTTACAAGAAGACTATGTAGAAAAAAAAAAAAATTTTGGAAAAGTCGCGTGCATGATGGTTAGTTCGGTTATTTATCAGACTCCCCTCGTATAAACAATAATGAACTCAAAATACACCAACAGTAGCCACTTCAGTTAGTAAATGTTGTTTGCTAAAATATAAACATTATGAAATGAGTTGACTTTGGGCTTAAGAAGCTCCGAAGCTATAATAACCTTCACGGGATCATTTCTCAGAGAAAAAAGTGTAAAAAAATTCTTATTTTATTGATTTTGATCGTCCAGTTTGTATGGCAACTATATGATATAGTGATGAAAATTAATCTTGAAAAAACATGTTTGCTGAATTTCATGAAGGTATCTCATTAACCAAAAAAGGTTTCTATGCAAGAACTTAATTTTGATAGGTCAGTTATCCAATCTGAGCAATTTCTTTGGATAATAACACATACCAAATTTCGTGAAGATACATAGCGCGTCAAAAAAAAAAGTTTCAGACACTTCATTCAGATCGCTCATAATCGCTACATAAATATATTTCGGACTAATTTGAATTTAAATACAAGGTCTGTCGCAAAAGAAACAGGACTTTTCAAATATAACTGTTTCTGGTGGAGCCACCTATTGGTGGGTATATGAAATAAAAAGTTTGATCTATTGTTGACATTTCGTAGAAATTTTAAGACAATTGGATAACCACAATCGATGTTATCGATCAAAAAGTGACAGCAGCTTTTGATAATCGGTCGTAAAATGCAAATATTAAATTTTGTTTTAAACTTGGGAAAACGTTTACTGAAACATTTCAAATGATGAAAAAAGTTTATGGTGATCAGTGCATATCTCGTAGTAGTCCTGTGGCGATCAGAAGTCACCGAAAAAAAGTCGTCTTCAGAAGTCAAAAATAAAGACAATACTGATTTGTTTTTACGATTCCGAGGGTATTGTATACCGAGAGTTCATCTCACCTAGCCAAACGATTAATGCTGTGTTTTACCTTGATATTATGAAGGTTCTTTTGTCACGTATTCGTCGTGCTCGATCACAATACCGTGAGGCAGGGTCCTGGCGCCTGTTGCACGATAATGTGCCGTGTCATCGGTCGACGCTTGTTACTGATTTTTTGACAAAAAACCCCATATTAACCATTAATCACTCACCCTACTCACCTGATCTGGCACACTGTGATTTTTACCTATTTGGAAAACTTCATTTGCCCATGAAAGGACACTGGTTTCAGGACATTTCAGCTATCCAAAAGGCGACGATCGATATTCTCAAGAGCATTCCGAAAAATGATTTTAAACACTCATTCGAAAAGCTAATTGACCGGGCTAAATGCTGTATCGAAGCACGACGAAACTACTTCGAATAAAAAAATATAACTTTTGAAAAATATTAATTTTTTGTTGTTTTTTTAACAGTCCTGTTTCTTTTGCGACAGACCTTGTATACCAAACTGTTAATTACACAGTGGAAACATTACTTTTGTGTTTTATAAATTTTATAGTCTAGTCTGTTCACATGCAAGTTGTGATGCGCTCCCTCCATCACCAACGAAAAGCCTTTTAGCTGCGAACTGGAATAACACCACATCTTCCAGCTTTCAATGCCGCAGTCTGTCAGCTCTTCTCTGCAGAATTTTATGATTTTTTGCCACACTGAATAAGACTAGTCTGCCGCAGCTGTTCCGCTACCTCGCGCCCCTCTCCAGACCCTCTTCCAGAGTATTCTAAATTTGCGCACGTGAACTCGTATGCTGTAACCATTTGCTTATAACCCTACAAACATACATACATACACTTGGAAACAAAAATGAGACACGATCACCGAGTTTGCTGCAGTTACGGCTGGCCAACGACTGGAGCTGTGTGAAGTCGCTTAAGTTCAATGCACCTAAACGCTAAAAGCCGGCAGCAGGTTGCATGCAATTGTTTTTGTTGCTGCATTTGTGCCTATGGTTTGCAGATTTTGCAGTTTCGGCGTTGTCGGAAACGTCCAGCGGAGAGGGGAAGGCCGCTAGAATAAACAACTTCTAAAATGCAATAGCGAGCCATGGACAATTTTGACTAGACCTTACATGGCCGGAGATACAGACGGCTGAGTTTGAAAATGAATAGAAAAGTATAAATGTATGGAAATTTATACGCATTAACATAGCACCTGAAAGGGCTAGAGATCAAACCAGTATGGATACATCACTCCAGTGCTATTTTTGCACACGCACATACATGTTACTTGCTTCACAAGAAAATAGATACCAGAATACATTGTTTTTCCAGGGTATATATTCATTAGGACAAGTCCTAAAAACTAAAGCTCTATTATACATAATTTTTCTCTTGGTTAACGACCAGAATCCAACCGATTGATCGCCATTGACCAAAAATTTATATTTAGTTGGACACTAAAAACGACAAATGAAATAATTATGCTGTTGTAAGAGATTGTGTTGAGAGTGTGTTCGATTTATAAACTTATGAAGAACTTGAGAAATCAGCCAACAGGCGTAATGCTCCAAATTTCTACGAAAAGTTGCGGCGACTAACGGAATGTTTTAAGACAGAAGCATACTCTTGTAGGAGCCCAAGTGGTGATCTAGTGACTGATGTTCAGAGCATACTGAACTTATGATGAGGTTCGAATAGCAACTACCCGCGTGAAGTATAATTCCGTGCTGCTACACGGTGCGGATACATGGACAATGATATCATTTGACGAGTCGGCCTTAGCAGTGTTCGGGAGAAAGGTTTTGTGGATGATTTATGGTCTTTTACGCGTTGGCAACAGTAAGCAGTGCAGTCGAGGGAACGACCGACATTAATATAATCAGCGAATCTAGAGACAGCGGCTGCGCCGGCTAGGACATGTCCAAATAGAAGATAACACTTCAGCTTTGAAGATTTTCAATTCAATATGCGCCGGTGGAAGCAAAGAAAGAAGAACACATTCACTCCGCTGGAGAAATCAGGTGGACGAGGACCTGGATCGGCAAGGCTGAGTCAAAAGTTCTAACACTGCAATGTCAACAAAATCAGTACCTCTTTTAATTTCTCGTTTTTTGAATGAATTTAGTTACAGGACAAGAGCTTATGGGAATATCATATGTTAAAACAATTAAGGAAGGGCTAAGTTCGGGTGCAACCGAACATTTTATACTCTTACAACTTACAAGAGTCAAAGCCAGGGAAATACTTTAAGGTGAAAACCCCAAACATAGAGAGTAAAGTCAGTCGGATGTTCGAAAATCTTGATATTGGTTATATAGGAGCTAGACCAAGTTTTCGCTCAAATTTATCTACTTTAGGTACAAAGGTACCTGTTATTAGTAAAACACGCACTCTCATTTTTGTAGATATAGCCCACATATTGGCCGATATATGCGCTAGAAAGTCACGCGAAAGTTCGATTAACTTTATATTAGGTATTTGGGGGGTTTAAAAGAAGTATTGGTTCGATTGAAGTCATTTTGGACACACAGACATAACATTGGCAGAGAAGTATTGTCCCTGAATTTCAAATATATGTATATCTCAGACATTGATTGATAATTTCGAACAAAAGTCAGTATGTGGGTACAGGGGTCCACATATTCGGTACCTAGGGGTTTGAGCAGTTTTTTTTGGATTTGAACAATTTTTGGTCACAAGATGTCACACTATAAAGACATTATTTTAGTAAAGTTGATTTTGATTTTGAAAATTTTTTGCCTATAGGTGCCTTTTACTAGTACGATCCACTGTAAAAAATTTTAATTTTATGTCTAAATTTAATGCTTAGTTATGGCGCTTTATGCGTTTTCGGTTAATGGCGATTTGTGGGTGTGGCAGTGGTCCGATTACACCCATCTACGAACTCGAAATTGTTTTTTGTGCCAAGGAAACCGCATATCAAGTTTCACCAAGATATCTCAATTTGTACTCAAGTTACAGCCTGCAGGCACAGACGGACAGATGAAAATAATATTGATTCTTTGTCGAAAATTTTATGTCTGAAATATGTATTCCAGTTCAAGGAATCCGAAATTTATTGCTTTTCAAATTACAATATTGAAAGATATTGTATAAATGCTTTACCTATTTCAAGGGCTAAAGAGGATTGAAAATACTCGTACAATATTTTTGGGTTTGCGCTGAACTGTCACACACTTGCAAAGAAATTAGATTGTAATATAGTGTATATAGTCAACTTCCTCATAACCGGACACCTGCCTTGGCA
>JAPZAG010003307.1:0-11289 GCA_027475135.1 Bactrocera correcta | reverse complement strand
ATATAAGATTACGGAATTCTTCTACATCCACTACCGTTATGCCAACTTCAGATCGTTAAAGAAGGTTTATTAACTTAAATATGTTAAACTAATGAGCATTTCGATATCGATTGCTAATGTTATACAAGAAAATCGATTTATACCTAAATAAAAGATTACGGAATTCTTCCACATCCATTTACCGTTATGCCAACTTCAGATCGTTAAAGAAGGTTTATTAACTTAAAAATGTTAAACTAATGAGTTTAAGTGTATATACAAGAAAATCGATTTTATATCTAAATAAAAGATTACGGAATTCGCCCAAATATATTGCTGTTATGCCGTTATGGCTTTATTTAAACTTCAGTAAGATAAAGAAGTTTAATTAACCTAATTATGCTAAGCCAGTTATTTGCAGATTTTCGAATTAGATTGCTAAATGTTTAAATCCAAGAAAATCGACTTTACACCTTAATATAAGATTATAACATTACGGAATTCTTCTAAATGCACTGCCGTTATACCGTTAAGGCTTTATGTAGACTTCAGTAAGCTAAAAAATGTTTATTAACTTAATATGTTAAACTAATGATTTGAAGCATTTCGATATCGATAGCTAAATATGTATATACAAGAAAATCGACTTTATACCTAAATATAAGATTAGGGAATTCTTCTACGTGCACTGCAGTTATGCCTCCATGGCTATATGCCCACTTCAGATCGTTAAAGGAGGTTTATTAACTTAAATATGTTAAACTAATGATTTGAAGCATTTCGATATCGATTGCTACTGTCGGTATGCCGCCATGGGTCTTTATCAACTTCAATACGTTAAAGTAGGTTAATTAACTTAAATATATTAAAGTAATGGTTTGTAGCATTTCGATATCGACTGCTAAATATGTAAATACAAGAAAATCGACTTTACACCTAAATATAAAATTATAACATTACGGAATTTTTCTAAATGCACTGCCGTTATACCGTTAAGGCTTTATGTAGACTTCAGTATGCTAAAAACTGTCTATTAACTTAATATGTTAATTTAATGATTTGAAGCATTTCGATATCGATAGCTAAATATGTATATAAAAGAAAATCTACTTTATACCTAAATATAAGATTATAGGAATTCTTCTACATCCACTGCCGTTATGCCAACTTCAGAACGTTAAAGAAGGTTTATTAACTTAGATATGTTAAACTAATGGTTTGAAGCATTTCGATATCGATTGCTTAATGCATATATACAAGAAAATCGACTTTATACCTAAATAAAAGATTATGGAATTCTTCTACGTGCACTGCAGTTATGCCTCCATGGCTATATGCCCACTTCAGATCGTTTAAGAAGGTTTATTAACTTAAATATGTTAAACTAGTGAGCTGAAGCATTTCGGTATCGATTGCTAAATGTGTATATACAAGAAAATCGATTTCATACCTTAATAAAAGATTACGGAAATTACCCAAATATACTGCCGTTATGCCGTTATGGCTTTTGTAGAGAAGGTTAATTATTTAAATATGTTAAGCTAATGGTTTGCAGCATTTCGATATCGATTGCTAAATATGTAAATACAAGAAAATGGACTTTATACCTAAATATAAAAATATAACATTATGGAATTCTTCTACGTGCACTGCCGTTATGCCATTAGGGCTTTATGTAGACTTAAGTGTAATAAAGAAGGTTTATTAACTTAAATATGTTAAACTAATGATTTAAAGCATTTCGATATCGATTGCTAAATGTGTATATACAAGAAAATCGAATTTATACCTAAATATAAGATAACGGAATTCTTCTAAATGCAATGCCGTTATGCCATTAAGGCTTTATGTAGACTTCAGTGCGTTAAAGAAGGTTTATTAACTTAAATAAGTTAAACTAATGGTTTGAAGCATTTCGATATCGATAGCTAAATATATATATACAAGAAAATCGACTTTATACCTAAATATAAGATTACGGAATTCTTCTACATCCACTGCCGTTATGCCACCTTCAGGTCGTTAAAAAGGTTTATTAACTTAAATATGTTAAACTAATGAGTTGATGCATTTCGCTATCGATTGCTTAATGTGTAAATACGAGAAAATCGACTTTATACCTAAATATAAAATTATAACATTATGGAATTATTCTAAATGCACTGCCGTTATGCCATTAGGGCTTTATGTAGACTTAAGTGCGTTAAAGGAGGTTTATTAACTTAAATAAGTTAAACTAATGGTTTGAAGCATTTCGATATCGATAGCTAAATACGTATATACAAGAAAATCGACTTTATACCTAAATATAAGATTACGGAATTCTGCTACATCCACTGCCGTTATGCCAACTTCAGATCGCTAAAGAAGGTTTATTAACTTAAATATGTTAAACTAATGAGTTGAAGCATTTCGATATCGATTGCTAAATGTGCATATACAAGAAAATCGATTTAATACCTAAATAAAAGATTACGGAAACTGCCCAAATATACTGCCGTTATGCCGTTATTACTTCTGTAAAGAAGGTTAATTATTTAAATATGTTAATCTAATGGTTTGAAGCATTTCGATATCGATTGCTAAATGTGCAAATACAAGAAAATCGACTTTATACCTAAATATAAAATTATAACATTACGGAATTCTTCTAAATGCACTGCCGTTATACCGTTAAGGCTTTATGTAGACTTTAGTAAGCTAAAAAATGTTTATTATCTTAATATATTAAACAAATGTTTTGAAGCATTTCGATATCGATAGCTAAATATGTATATACAAGAAAATCGACTTTATACCTAAATATAAGATTACGGAATTCTTCCACATCCACTGCCGTTATGCCAACTTCAGATCGTTAAAGAAGGTTTATTAACTTAAATATGTGAAACTAATGATTTGAAGCATTTCGATACCGCTTGCTAAATGTGTATATACAAGAAAATCGAATTTATACCTAAATATAAAATTATAACATTACGGAATTCTTCTAAATGCACTGCCATTATACCGTTAAGGCTTTATGTAGACTTCAGTAAGCTAAAAAATGTTTATTAACTTAATATGTTAAACTAATGATTTCAAGCATCTCGATATCGCTCGCCAAATATGTATATACAAGAAAATCGGATTTATACCTAAATATAAGATAACGGAATTCTTCTACATGCACTGCTGTTATGCCGTTAACGCTTTATGTAGACTTCAGTGCGTTAAAGAAGGTTTATTAACTTTAATATGTTAAACTAATGATTTAAAGCATTTCGATATCGATTGCTAAATGTGTATATACAAGAAAATTGGCTTTATACCTAAATATAAGATTATGGAATTCTTCCAAATGTACTGTCGTTATGCCGCCATGGTTTGTATCAACTACAATACGTTAAAGAAGGTTAATTATTTTATATATGTTGAACTAATAGTTTGAAGCATTTCGATGTCGACTGCTAAATGTGTAAATACAAGAAAATCGACTTTACACCTAAATATAAAATTATAACATTACGGAGTTCTTCCAAATGCACTGCCGTTATACCGTTAAGGCTTTATGTAGACTTCAGTAAGCTAAAAAATGTTTAATAACTTAATATGTTAAACTAATGATTTGAAGCATTTCGATATCGATTGCTAAATATGTATATACAAGAAAATTGACTTTATACCTTAATATAAGGTTATGAAATTCTTCCAAATGTACTGTCGTTATGCCGCCATGGTTTGTATCAACTACAATACGTTAAAGAAGGTTATTTATTTTAAATATGTTAAACTAATAGTTTGAAGCATTTCGATATCGACTGCTAAATGTGTAAATACAAGAAAATCGACTTTACACCTAGATATAAAATTATAACATTACGGAATTCTTCTAAATGCACTGCCGTTATACCGTTAAGGCTTTATGTAGTAGACTTCAGTAAGCTAAAAAATGTTTAATAACTTAATATGTTAAACTAATGATTTGAAGCATTTCGATTTCGATAGCTAAATATGTATATACAAGAAAATCGACTTTATACCTAAATATAAGATTACGGAATTCTTCTACGTCCACTGTCGTTATGCCAACTACAGATCGTTAAAGAAGGTTTATTAACTTAAATATGTTAAACTAATGATCTGAAGCATTTCGATATCGATTGCTTAATGCATATATACAAGAAAATCGAATTCATACCTAAATATAAGATTACGTATTTCTTCTAAAAGCACTGCCGTTATGCCGTTATGGCTTTATTTTAACTTCAGTTCGTTAAAGAAGGTTTATTAACTTAAATATGTTAAGCCAGTTATTTGAAGCATTTCGATATCGAAAGCTTAATGCATATATACAAGAAAATCGACTTTATACCTAAATATAAGACTACGGAATTCTTTTAAATGCACTGCCGTTATGCCGCCATGGCTTTATGTCAACTTCAGTGTGTTCAAGAAGCTTAATTAACTTAAATATGTTAAACTAATGATTTGAAGCATTTGGATATCGATTGCTAAATGTGCAAATACAAGAAAATCGAATTTATACCTAAGTATAAAATTATAACATTACGGAATTCTTCTAAATGCACTGCCGTTATGACGTTAAGGCTTTACGTAGACTTCAGTGAGTTAAAGAATGTTTATTAACTTAATATGTTAAACAAATGATTTGAAGCATTTCGATATCGATATCTAAATGTGCATATAAAAGAAAATCGACTTTATACCTGAATATAAGATTACGGAATTCTTCCAAATGCACTGCCGTTATGGTTTTATATCAACTTCAATACGTTAAATAAAGTTAATTAACTTAAATATGTTAAACTAATGATTTGAAGCATTTCGATATCGCTTGCCAAATATGTATATACAAGAAAATCGAATTTATACCTAAATATAAGACTACGGAATTCTTCCAAATATACTGTCGTTATGCCGCCATGGCTTTGTATCAACTTCAATACGTTAAAGAAGGTAAATTATTTTAAATATATTAAACTAATGGTTTGAAGCATTTTGATATCGCTTGCTAAATGAATATATACAAGGAAGTCGAATTTATACCTAAATATAAGATAACGGAATTCTTCTAAATGCAGTGCTGTTTTACCGTTAAGGCTTTATGTAGACTTCAGTGCGTTAAAGAAGGTTTATAAACTCAAATTTGTTAAACTAATGATTTGAAGATTTTCGATATCGATTGCTAAATGTGTATATACAAGAAAATCGACTTTATACCTAAATATAAGACTACGGAATTCTTCCAAATATACTGTCGTTATGCCGCCATGGCTTTGTATCAACTTCAATACGTTAAAGAAGTTAAATTATTTTAAATATATTAAACTAATGGTTTGAAGCATTCTGATATCGCTTGCTAAATGAATATATACAAGGAAGTCGAATTTATACCTAAATATAAGATAACGGAATTCTTCTAAATGCAGTGCTGTTATACCGTTAAGGCTTTATGTAGACTTCAGTGCGTTAAAGAAGGTTTATTAACTCAAATATGTTAAACTAATGATTTGAAGATTTTCGATATCGATTGCTAAATGTGTATATACAAGAAAATCGACTTTATTCCTAAATATAAGATTACGGAAATTACCCAAATATACTACCGTTATGCCGTTATGGCTTCTGTAAAGAAGGTAAATTATTTAAATATGATAAGCTAATGGTTTGAAGTATTTCGATATCGATTGCTAAATGTGTAAATACTGTATTGTCGTTATGCCGCCATGGCTTTGTATCAACTTCAATACGTTAAAGAAGGTTAATAATCTTAAATATGTTAAATTAATGGTTTGAAGCATTTCGATATCGACTGCTGAATGTGTAAATACAAGAAAATCGACTTTACACCTAAATATAAAATTATAACATTACGGAATTCTTCTAAATGCACTGCCTATATACCGTTAATGCTTTATGTAGACTTCAATAAGCTAAAAAATGTTTATTAACTTAATATGTTAAACTAATTATTTGAAGCATTTCGATATCGATAGCTAAATATGTATATACAAGAAAATCGACTTTATACCTAAATAAAAGATAACATAATTCTTCTAAATGCACTGCCGTTATGCCGTTAAGGCTTTATGTAGACTTCAGTGAGTTAAAGAAGGTTTATTAACTTAAATATGTTAAACTAATGATTTGAAGCATTTCGATATCGATTGCTTAATGTGTATATACAAGAAAATCGTCTTTATACTTAAATATAAGATTACGGAATTCTTCTAAATGTACTGTCGTTATGCCGCCATGGCTTTATGTCAACTTCAATTCGTTAAAGAAGGTTAGTTCACTTAAATAAGTTAAACTAATAATTTGAAGCATTTTGATATCGCTTGCTAAATGAGTATATACAAGAAAATCGATTTTATACCTAAATATAAGATTACGGAATTCTTCCAAATGTACTGTCGTTATGCCGCCATGGCTTTATGTCAACTTCAATTCGTTAAAGAAGGTTAATTAACTTAAATAAGTTAAACTAATAATTTGAAGCATTTTGATTTCGCTTGCTAAATTAGTATATACAAAAAAGTCGAATTTATACCTAAATATAAGATAACGGAATTCTTCTAAATGCAGTGCAGTTATACTGTTAAGGCTTTATGTAGACTTCAGTGCGTTAAAGAAGGTTTATTAACTTAAATATGTTAAACTTATGAGCTGAAGCATTGCGATATCGATTGCTAAATGTGTATATACAAGAAAATCGATTTTATACCTAAATAAAAGATTACGGAAATTAGCTAAATATACTACCGTTATGCCGTTATGGCTTCTGTAAAGAAGGTTTTTTATTTAAATACGATAAGCTAATGGTTTGAAGCATTTCGATATCGATTGCTAAATGTGTAAATACAAAAAAATCGACTTTATACCTAAATATAAAATTATAACATTATGGAATTCTTCTAAATGCACTGCCGTTATGCCATTAGGGCCTTATGTAGACTTTAGTGCGCTAAGGAAGGTTTATTAACTTAAATATGTTAAACTAATGATTTGAAGCATTTCGATATCGATTGCTAAATGTGTATATACAAGAAAATCGAATTTATACCTAAATAAAAGATAACATAATTCTTCTAAATGCACTGCCGTTATGCCGTTAAGGCTTTACGTAGACTTCAGTGAGTTAAAGAAGGTTTATTAACTTAAATATGTTAAACTAATGATTTGAAGCATTTCGATATCGATAGCTAAATGTGTATATACAAGAAAATCGACTTTATACCTAAATATAAGATTACGGAATTCTTCCAAATGTACTGTCTTTATGCCGCCATGGCTTTATGTCAACTTCAATTCGTTAAAGAAGGTTAATTAACTTAAATAAGTTAAACTAATAATTTGAAGCATTTTGATATCGCTTGCTAAATGAGTACATACAAGAAAGTCGAATTTATACCTAAATATAAGATAACGGAATTCTTCTAAATGCAGTGCAGTTATACCGCCATGGCTTAATGTAGACTTCAGTGCGTTAAAGAGGGTTTATTAACTTAAATATGTTAAATCAATGATTTGAAGCATTTCGATATCGATTGCTAAATGAGTATGTACAAGAAAATCGAATTCATACCTAAATATAAGATTACGTAATTCTTCTAAATGCACTGCCGTTATGCCGTTAAGGCTTTTGCAGACTTCAGTAAGAAAACGAGGGTTAAGTAACTTAAATATGTTAAACTAATGATTTGGAGCATTTCGATATCGATTGCTAAATATGTAAATACAAGAAAATCGACTTTTTACCTTAATATAAGATTACGGAATTCTTTTAAATGCACTGCAGTTATACCGTTAAGGCTTTGTGTAGACTTCAGTGTGTTAAAGAAGGTTTAAGATAAATAACTTGAAAATGTAAAACTAATGATTTGAAGCATTTCGATATCGATTGCTAAATGTGTATATACAAGAAAATCGACTTTACATATACCTAAATATAAGATTACGGAATTCTTCCAAATGTACTGTCGTTATGCCGCCATGGTTTGTATCAACTACAATACGTTAAAGAAGGTTAATTATTTTAAATATGTTAAACTAATAGTTTCAAGCATTTCGATATCGACTGCTAAATGTGTATATACAAGAAAATCGACTTTATACCTAAATATAAAATTATAACATTACGGATTTCTTCTAAATGCACTGCCGTTATACCGTTAAGGCTTTATGTAGACCTCATAGCTAAAAATGTATAAACAAGAAAATCGACTTTATACCTGAATATAAGATTACGGAATTCTTCTACATGCACTGCCGTTATGCCGCCATGGCTTTATGTTAACTTCAGTGCGTTAAAGAAGCTTTATTAACTTAAATATGTTAAACTAATGATTTGAAACATTTCGATATCGCTTGCTAAATGTGTATATACAAGAAAATCGAATTTATGCCAAAATATAAGATAACGGAATTCTTCTAAACGCACTGCCGTTATGCCGTTAAGGCTTTATGTAGACTTCAGTAAGATAGAGGGGAATAATTAACATAAATATGTTAAACTTATGATTTGAAGTATTTCGATATCGATTGCTAAATATGTAAATACAATAAAATCGACTTTATACCTAAATATAAGATTACGGAATTCTTTTAAATGCACTGCAGTTATACCGTTAAGGCTTTATGTACACTTCAGTGCGTTAAAGAAGGTTTATTATAAATAACTTGAAAATATAAAACTAATGATTTAAAGCATTTCGATATAGATTGCTATATGTGTATGTACAACAATATCGACTTTATACCTAAATAAAAGATAACGGAATTCTTCTACATGCACTGCCGTTATGCCGTTAAGGCTTTTGTAGACTTCAGTATGAAAAGGAGGGTTAATTGTTTTAAATATGTTAAACTAATATTTTGAAGCATTTCGATATCGATTGCTAAATGAGTATATACAAGAAAATCGAATTTATACCTAAATATAAGCTTATGGAATTCTTCTAACTGCACTGCCGTTATGCCGCCATGGCTTCATGTCACCTTCGGTAGGTTAAAGAAGGTAATTTAACTTAAATATGTTAAACTAATGATTTGAAGCATTTCGATAGCGATTGCTAAATGTGCTAGTACAAGAAACTTGACTTTATACATAAACATAGGATAACGGAATTCTTCCAAATGCATTGCCGTTAATCCGCCATGGCTTTATGTCAACTTCAGTTCGTTACAGAAGGTTTGTTAACTTAAATATGTTAAACTAATGATTTGAATCATTTCGATATCGATTGCTAAATATGTAAATACAAGAAAATCGATTTTATACCTTAATATAAGATTACGGAATTCTTCTAAATGCACTGCAGTTATACCGTTAAGGCTTTATGAAGACTTCAGTGCGTTCAAGAAGGTTTATTAACTTAAATATGTTAAACTAATGATTTGAAGCATTTCGATATCGATTACTAAATGTGTATATACAAGAAAATCGACTTTATACCTATTTATAAGATAACGGAATCCTTCTACATGCACTGCCGTTATGCCGCCATGATTTTATGCGAAATTCAGTTCTTCGAAGAAAGCTTATTAACTTAAATATGTTAATTTAATGAGTTGAAGCATTTCGATATCGATTGCTAAATATGTAAATACAAGAAAATCGATTCTATACCTTAATATAAGATTACGGAATTCTTCTAAATGCACTGCAGTTATACCGTTAAGGCTTTATGAAGACTTCAGTGCGTTCAAGAAGGTTTATTAACTTAAATATGTTAAACTAATGATTTGAAGCATTTCGATATAGATTTCTAAATGCATATATACAAGAAAATCGACTATATACCTAAATATAAGATTACGGAATTCTTCCAAATTACTGTCGTTATGCCGCCAGGGCTTTATTTCAACTCCAATACGTTACAGATGGTTTATTCACTTAAATATGTTAAACTAATGATTTGAAGCATTTCGATATCGATTACTAAATGTGTATATACAAGAAAATCGACTCTACATATACCTAAATATAAGATTACGGAATTCTTCCAAATGTACTGTCGTTATGCCGCCATGGTTTGTATCAACTACAATACGTTAAAGAAGGTTAATTATTTTAAATATGTTAAACTAATGGTTTGAAGCTTTTCGATATCGACTGCTAAATATGTAAATTTAACAAAATCGACTTTATACCTAAATATAAAATTATAACATTACGGATTTCTTCTAAATGCACTCCCGTTATACCGTTAAGGCTTTATGTAGACCTCAATAAGCTAAAAAATGTTTATTAACTTAATATGTTAAGCTAATGATTTGAAGCATTTAGATATCGATAGCTAAATGTGTATATACAACAAAATCGAATTTATACCTGAACATAAGATTACGGAATTCTTCTACATACACTGCCTTTATACCGCCATGGCTTTATGTTAACTTCAGTGGGTTAAAGAAGTCTAATTAACTTAAATATGTTAAACTAATGATTTGAAGCATTTCGATATCGATTGCTAAATGAGTATGTACAAGAAATTCGAATTCATACCTAAATATAAGATTACGTAATTCTTCTAAATGCACTGCCGTTATGCCGTTAAGGCTTTTGCAGACTTCAGTAAGAAAAAGCGGGTTAAGTAACCTTAATATGTTTAACTAATGATTTGAAGCATTTCGATAACGATTCCTAAATGTGTATGTACAAAAAAATCGATTTTATACCTAAATATAAGCTAACGGAATTCATATAAATATACTGCCGTTATGCAGTTATGGCTTTATGTAAACTTCAGTAAGATAGGAAGGTTAATTAACTTAAATATGCTAAACCAGTTATTTGAAGAAATTCGATATCGATTGCAAAATGTGTATGTACAAGAAAATCGACTTTATGCCTAAATATAAGACTACGGAGTTCTTCCAAATGCACTGCCGTTATGCCGTTATGCCGTTATGGCTTTATGCAAACTTCAGTAAGATAAAGAAGGTTAATTAACTTAAATATGTTAAACTAATGATTTGAAGCATTTCGATATCGATTGCTAAATGTGTATATACAAGAAAATCGAATTTATACCTAAATATAAGATAACGGAATTCTTCTACATGCACTGCCGTTATGCCGCCATGATTTTATGCCAACTTCAGTTCTTTGAAGAAAGTTTATTAACTTAAATATGTTAAACTAATGAGTTGAGCATATCGATATCGATTGCTATATGGGTATATACAACAATCGAATTTATACCTAAACATAAGACTACGGAATTCTGCTATATGCACTGCTTTTATACCGCTATGGTTTATGTTAATTCAGGCGAAAAGAAGGTTTTTTAAAAAAATTTT
>JAPZAG010003306.1:0-11291 GCA_027475135.1 Bactrocera correcta | reverse complement strand
AATGCCATGCTGCCTACTAATAATTACATTGCCGTTGAAATATGAATACTGAATTTACTAAATTTGGAACGCAACAGTTTTGACACGATTAATGTGCCGCTAAATTATGCAATTTCGAGTATCCAGCAATCGTCTCTAATTAGATGGCAGTGCTGGTACACTAATGCTTGTTCCATGCACTCATGGCAGACACAGCACTTACCGCACATTCTCATGTCTATATGTATATATGACAAGGCAAGCGTGCTCGTATGTGGGCCTGGGTGTGCGTGGGGGACGTTAATGTTTGGCGTTCACCGCAAAATCGTTGCAGGGCTTATCGAAATGGGAAATCGATTAAATGGCGACGACTGAGTGCACAGCAAAAGCCAGGCGAGCAGACGTGACCAGCGCCACACTGCAGTAATGCGCCAACAACACAATGGCGGCGGTGAAGCGTCAGCAAGCCAAGAGGGCGGAGGCGTGTGTGTGGGTGCGCGTTGGCTCGCTTGCAATGCGCTCTACGGTGTGTGCGTGTATGTGGTTGTGTGTGTGTGGGTGTGTGTTTTGTGGGTGGCTTGTGGTTAGCTTTCTTTACGGTAGTTTACTACACGCTCGGCGCTCATAAATTCGCTTAAAACACCACAACATTGGCTGGCATTTACACTCTATGCATCGCACATATACATAAGCATATTGTGTGCATACACACACATGCGAAGCGGCAAATAACGGTGTCATTATAAATGATGCATGTGTTTAAGTAGAAATTTGTGCATTTGCCGAAATCGGAACGCAGTGGAATAAATCGATTTCTAACCCAGTTGTTGCATTGGGGAATTCACTGTCCCGTTGATTTTAAGCTCAATATATAAAAAGTTGAAAGCATATTTTAATTTTCATATTATAATAATCACATGATTAAAATTTTGATTTTAAAGTTTTTCTTCTTCTTCTTTACTGGCGTAGACACCGCTTATGCGATTATAGCCGAGTCAACAACAGCGCGCCAGTCGTTTCTTCTCTTCGCTACGTGGCGCCAATTGGATATTCCAAGCGAAGCCAGGTCCCTCTCCACTTGGTCCTTCCAACGGAGTGGAGGTCTTCCTCTTCCTCTGCTTCCCGCGGCGGGTACTGCGTCGAATACTTTCAGAGCTGGAGCGTTTTCATCCATCCGGACAACATGACCTAGCCAGCGTAGCCGCTGTCTTTTAATTCGCTGAACTATGTCAATGTCGTCGTATATCTCGTACAGCTCATCGTTCCATCGAATGCGATATTCGCCGTGGCCAACGCGCAAAGGACCATAAATCTTTCGCAGAACTTTTCTCTCGAAAACTCATCGGTTGTTGTCATCGTCCAAGCCTCTGCACCATATAGCAGGACGGGAATAATGAGCGACTTATAGAGTTTGGTTTTTGTTCGTCGAGAAAGGACTTTACTTTTCAATTGCCTACTCAGTCCGAAGTAGCACCTGTTGGCAAGAGTAATCCTGCGTTGGATTTCCAGGCTGACATTGTTGGTGGTGTTAATGCTGGTTCCTAAATAGACGAAATTATCTACAACTTCAAAGTTATGACTGTCGACAGTGACGTGGGAGCCAAGTCGCGAGTGCGACGACTGTTTGTTTGATGACAGGAGATATTTCGTCTTGCCCTCGTTCACTGCCAGACCCATTTGAGTTGCTTCCTTGTTCAGTCTGTAGAAAGCAGAACTAACGGCGCGGGTGTTGAGGCCGATGATATCAATATCATCGGCATACGCCAGCAGCTGTACACTCTTGTAAAAGATTGTACCTGCTCGATTAAGTTCTGCAGCTCGAATAATTTTCTCGAGCAGCAGATTGAAAAAGTCACACGATAGGGAGTCGCCTTGTCTGAAACCTCGTTTGGTATCGAACGGCTCGGAGAGGTCCTTCCCGATCCTGACGGAGATTTTCGTGTTGCTCAACGTCAGTTTACACAGCCGTATTAGTTTTGCGGGGATACCAAATTCAGACATCGCGGCATAAAGGCAGCTCCTTTTCGTGCTGTCGAAAGCAGCTTTGAAATCGACGAAGAGGTGGTGTGTGTCGATTCTTCTTTCACGGGTCTTTTCCAAGATTTGGCGCATGGTGAATATATGGTCGGTTGTTGATTTACCAGGTCTAAAGCCACACTGATAAGGTCCAATCAGTTTGTTGACGGTGGGCTTTAATCTTTCACACAATACGCTCGACAGAACCTTATATGCGATGTTGAGGAGGCTAATCCCACGGTAGTTGGCGCAGATTGTGGGGTCTCCTTTTTTGTGGATTGGGCATAGCACATTTAAATTCCAATCGTTGGGCATACTTTCGTCCGACCATATTGTGTGTTCACTGCCATTCAGCAGGCTGGAGAAGTGTTCCCTCCATAATTTAAGTATGCTCTGGGCATCGGTAACTAGATCACCTTTGGGGGTTCTACAAGAGTATGCTCCGGTCTTGAAACCTTCTGTAAGCCGCCGCATCTTTTCGTAGAATTTTCGAGCAATACCCCTGTCGGCCAGCTTATCAAGCTCTTCGTACTCACGCATTTCGGCCTCTTTCTTTTTCTGTCTACAAATGCGTCTCGCTTCCCTCTTCAACTCTCGGTATCTATCCCATCCCGCACGTGTTGTGGTCGATCGTAACGTTGCGAGGTAGGCAGCCTGTTTTCTCTCCGCTGCGACACGGCACTCCTCGTCGTACCAGCTGTTCCTTTGCACATTCCGAAAACCAATGGTTTCGGTTGCAGCTGTACGTAAGGAGTTTGAAATGCCGTCCCACAGCTCCCTGTCTGCTGTCTGTTGTGATTGCAGCTTCTCGACGTCGAACCTTCCTTGTGTTTGTTGGCGTGCGTTTTTTGCTGCACAGAGGCGGGTGCGAATTTTGGCTGCAACAATATAGTGGTCCGAGTCGATGTTAGGACCTCGGAGCGCACGCACATCTAAAACACTGGAGACGTGTCTTCCGTCTATCACAACATGATCGATCTGGTTGGTGGTTTTTCGATCCGGAGACAGCCAGGTAGCTTGATGTATCTTCTTATGCTGGAATCTAGTACTACAGATAACCATATTTCGGGCCCCGGCGAAGTCGATCAGCCTCAACCCATTTGGGGATGTTTCCTCGTGGAGGCTGAATTTACCGACCGTAGTGCCAAAGATACCTTCTTTGCCCACCCTGGCGTTGAAGTCGCCAAGCACGATTTTGACATCGTGGCGGGGGCATCTCTCATAAGTGCGCTCCCAGCACTCATAAAAGGCATCTTTGGTCACATCGTCCTTCTCTTCCGTCGGGGCGTGGGCGCAAATCAGCGATATGTTGAAGAACCTCGCTTTGATGCGGATTGTGGCTAGACGTTCATTCATAGGAGTGAATGATAGTACTCGGCGACGGAGTCTCTCTCCCACCACGAATCCAACACAAAACTTGCGCTCCTTTATATGGCCACTGTAGTAAATGTCACAAGGACCTACTCGTCTCTGTCCTTGTCCCGTCCATCGCATTTCTTGGACGGTGGTGATGTCAGCCTTTATCTTTACGAGGACATCTACCAGCTGGGCAGCGGCACCTTCCCAATTAAGGGACCGGACATTCCAGGTGCATGCCTTCAAATCATAGTCCTTATTTCGTTTGCCGTGGTCGTCATCAAAAGGGGGGTCTCTCATCCGAGGCTGTTTTTTCCTTTTCATTGGGGGTGTTTTTTTACGTGGCGGGTCCCAAACCCAGCGCACAACCCTATGCAGGGGATGTTTCGCCTTCTCACTTTAGCTCGCCTTCAAACGGATGTTCTTAGGCTACCCAGAGGATACTTGGTCAAAGACCGGAAGTCGTGAGCTGCTTGAGTCATATGTAAAAGAATCGTTTCTGGCCACTCCCAAGTGAATGGCGATCAGAGAACTTTCCTCACTTGCGTGAACTTCTACACATGACTCCATCCTCCCTTGAGTCATATGTAAAAGAATCGTTTCTGGCCACTCCCAGTTTTTACTCAGTTAAAATATTGGGTAGTCGAAAAAGTCTTTTCGTATTTCTAATCAAATTTCAACTTATTTTTCTTTTATATTTATACTAATAAATAAATTCACATTTTTCCAACACTCAATGCAGTAGCACTGGAGATATACGACTGCAAAGACATCTATTGACAAAATACGAAAAGACTTTTTCGACTACCAAATATTTAACTTTTCGACAAAAAAAATTAGTTTCATGATTTCAAAAGATAACCTGCTCAATGCTATGGAAAGAGTAATTTCCGACCAAATTTTCTGACTTTAGTTGAAAGAATAAAAAAGTTCGAAAATACAATGATTTCTTACAAATAATGTGATCTGTCCGATCTTTGTATGGCAGACAAATGCTTTAGTGACTCAATCTCCACAATTTCTTTGGTGTTTGCTTTGGATCTTAACGCATGCCTGATTTGGTGAATATATCTCGTCAAATGAAAAATTTTTCCATACAAGCACTTGTTTCCAAGCGGTCAGTTTATATGGCAGCTATTTGCTGTGGTGGTCCAAAGTCGGCAGTTTCGATAAGCGAATAGCCTCTTGGGAAGAAAGGAACGTGTGCGAAGTTTCAGTGCATTAACTCTAAAATTGCGGGACTAGTACGCAGACTGGCGAACATGACTTAATCGGCTAAGCTCATCATGCTTATAATTAATTACAATTTCCGGGTGCTTTTTGATCCCACTGTATGTATACTTTATAATTAATTAAATTTACATAAAATCAGTAATTATACCTCACTATTCTCTCTTCAACACTTGTTCAGCAGCCTCAACTAAACTAATATTACTTCACCACACCTACCTACGAACTCACCTCTTCAGAAAATAAATCTATCTACATGCTCTTAGATATATTCCTCCTCAGTATAAACCTACATAATTATATGCTTTCTCATGTTGCTAAATTTTTTTCTCCATCAAGCAGGCGGTCCTCCCGGGAATATTACAAATGACATTCGCGATTTTAATGGATTAAATTAATGACAGCCAATTTTCATTTCGCAAACTTTTCTATTATTTCCGTTAATGAATTGATTACACAATTTCTTGCATGACACGCACATTTTCTAATTTCCAATTTCGCTCGCGCGAGTAAAATCCCGTCGAAATCACGTACGCAATTTGAGCTGCACACGATGCGAGCGTAATTCACAATTTTAAGGCGATAATAATTGAATTTTATTCTTAACATGAAAACATAAACTTTGCAGCGCAACACATGAGCTGACGCGCCGCCAGTACCCCTAGAGTGTACCCCCGTGCATACACACGCCAACACACGCCACTTGAAACGCATCTAAAAAAGCCGAAAAAGCTTGAAGAAAATTCGTAAAGTTTTTCAGAAACAGTGAAGCCGACTTTTGAAGAAGTCATGTTGATTTCGCATAAACCTGTCGCGGATAATCCGACCAACAAAGCCCGCGCAATAAAAGAGGCTAACGAATTTTAGTGAAGAAGGCGAGCGAAAAAACCTACAAAGCGCAGATTGTGGAAGCGACTTTTGTACGCTTTTGCAGCTTTATGCCGAAAACTTTGTAAATCCCAAAGTGGAAGAAACCAAAAAAAAATATATATATCATAATAATAACAATAACAACAACAACAACAAAGCACAAAATGAACGAAGAATGTGCTAAAAACAACAAAAAAGTTGCTTTATTTTGGCAAAACATATGCTCGCCGGTGTGTGTATGTGTATTTTTGTGAATTTATGAATGCAAGCCTGCGTGTCGGCGCGTGTTTGTGTGAGTGTGTGCAGTGACAGCAAAAAGTTGAGAGCTTATTTTTTAAACCGCCAATAAACAAACAAGAAACTTGTTGTGTGTGACAAAAAATGCATAAATAAATGAGCAATGGCTGCGAACAAACAACAACAAAAATCGCAAAAATATAAGCAACGTGAAAAAACTCGCTCGGCATAAATGCTGCTGCTGGCTTGAGACAGCTTTGCCGCCGAGCAGCATTTTGCGGCCACTTATGCGCTGCCTGCTTGCCGCAAATGGCTCCAAGGGGACGCAATCACGTACAAGGCACGGGTGTGGGTCACACATGCGCCGGTCGGGTGGGAGCTGAGACAACATGCAACGCAGAAATATGCTTTATCGGATGAAGGAGGTTTTGTGGATATGTCGAGTATGGGAGTAATAAAAAAATTAACAGAAAATAGTATGAATAAGTGGTGAAAAAGTCGCTAAAACAAAATTCTTTCTAAAAGGAGAATTATTAAAAAAAAAAAACAAAAAAATGTTTGTGAACAAATTTTTGAAGCTGCCTGGCGTAAAAAAGTCCAATATGGACCAAGTTTTCATTATATCACCTTCAAGGTGATAGTTTTCATTGAACTTTTGATATGCTGAAGCGCCTAAATGTAGGCAATGATTTTTATTTTTCCGATATTTTTAATATTAAATGTCAACTCTTTTGAAAAAAATGGTAAAAATTTTATTCTTTTAATTTTCATAAAAATTTTAGCTTCCACAAAGCTCAGCGTTTCATGCGCATATGGTCCACTATTTTCTCTTACAATATTGAAATAAAAACTCGCGCAATAAAAGCGATGAAATATTGTTGGCTGCCGTCGGAATATGCCACAGCTATAACTACAAGCAAAAAAGTGGCAACTGAACTTCCTTGCACATTTGCAGCTCGTCAGCACCACATTACGCGTTGCTGCGCCACAAATGGCAGACACACATATATACACACACATTTATGTGCATACAAATCTGCATGCAGCGGTTATGATGTGAGTGCGCTATGTAAATTTCGCCTAAGCTTTGCTGAAAATCTGCGGCTAAAATTGCCATTAGGGAAATTTTTATTGCGTATTTACTTACATACACACACGTACTCACATTCTACATACACATGCGTTTGCAGACAAATTGTTTTGAGATTTTCTCTAAGTCGCTCTCTACACTTTTTCTTCGGTCTGCGATTTGCCTCGTACTAATAGCGCTTGGCAAAAGGACTTTGCTGGAGTTAAGTAAATTTGCTAAGTAATCAAACTTTTCGCCAAAGTAAAAAAAAAAAATTATCGAAAATAAAAGATTGTCTACTGTAAAGAATTTGAATTTTCTAAATCATGTTTCTCATTTCATAACAAAGTTTTTGTTAAACCTTTTTACAATAGGAGCATTCAGACCGAACTTGTTGATCTGCTAATTCGTTAAGGTTGTAATTTTTATTCCAAAATAGCTGATTAAATTTTATTAAATACTTACTTTTGAAAAATTTTTCAAAACCTATTTTTTAGTGAACAGCAAATGTATTTTTTCGCAATGAATCAACTTAACTTTTGAGGCAACAACGCAAACCAAACCGTAGAGTGGTGTTACCAAGTAACGAAACAACTATCAAGCTTGCCAATCTGGTACTTCGTTACTCGGTAAAACAGTTATCTGTTAATTTTACAAAAAGAAAATCCCAGGGAAAAGAACTAGCGAGTAACGATTAACGAATTAACAAAGCTGGTCTGAGTACCCCTAATATATAATTTTTAAAGCTATGGCTTTTCATAATTTGATTATTTAGAGTCACTGAAAAATCATTGGACATACTGAAAATTATAAAACACTAATTTAAATAAACAGGTTTACTAAAAAAAGGTTGTTTTTTTACATATTATTCAACGTTGTGACAAAAAATCGCACGGAAATTGTAATCTAAATGACCCATTTAAATGGTAATTCAAAAAAAATATATTTTACTAAGGTTACTGGGCTATCCTTAATTGCTATGCTAAATATGAGCGCTATCTGTCATCCAGTTTATTTAGAGCAGCTGCTTCAGATGGTACACCACAGTAATGCGTTTCGATATTTACAATGGTTAAATATGTCGAACAAAGACTTTGTCTCAAATTTTGTTTTTCTAACTGAATTTCGTATGCAGAATCATTGCTAATGTTGGAAAATGCTTACGATCATTCAGTTTTATCAAAAACACAAGCCCACGTGTATTATAAAGCCTTCAAAAACGGTTGAGAGATCGTTGAAGGCATGACTCATTCTGGACGACTTTCGTACTCTTCAACTGATGTTTAAATAAGTAAAGGATATGGTGCTTGAGAATCGTCAGGTAACTATTAGAGAGATGACAAGAGAGCCCGACATTTCTTCTGAATCCGTCCAAATGATTTTGAAGAATTTTTTGGGTATGAAGCGCGTTTTTGCTTGACTCGTTCCAATAAACCTCAATTTTCTTCAAAAAGATTACGGTAAACAGGTCTCTTTGGACATAGTACTTGATCGTGCGAATTCTGATCTCACATTCATGAAAAGCATTATAACTGCCGATGAGACATGGCTTCATGAGTTTGGCATGCAAAGAAGTCAACAATCAAGCGAATTGAGGGAAAAAAATTACCTCAGATCAAAGAAAAACCCAACAAAGCTGTTCAAAAATCAATGTGATGCTCATTGTTTTTTCCAATATTTGTGGTTTGTTACATCAACAGTTTGTTCCGAAGGGACAGACGGACAACAAGGAGTTTTATTTGGTTTTATTAAGGCCGTTGGGTGAGAAAATCCATCGAAAACGGTCGGAATTGTGAAAAACAAATCATGGATTTTACACGGTCATAATGCACCAATGCATAGTGCCACGATTTCGTCCGAATTTAAAGCCAAAAAGTCAATAAATTACATCGATCAATCACCGCATTCGCCGGATTTGGTTCCGTGTGATTTTTTTTCTTGTTCCCCAAACTGAAATTGCCGCTTCGTGAAAACCGTTTTGAGTCGATGGAAGAGATAGGACAAAATGCGATTATAATTGGTGATTTTCCTATGGTTTCCAGAGCAAGTTCCAGGAGGAAGGAACTCTTTAATTGAGATACTGGGAGGAGCATAGCAACTAACAAAGTATATGCCTCGTATATTTGCCCATGTGAAAAAAATTATGACCTCCGGAGCGAGACATGAATGGTTGTCCTTTACATGACCACATGTGAGCGCAGTCTTGTCGTCCTGGGCGCGCAGGCATAAGACAGCTATCTGAGTACCACTTCGGGTCTTTCGCATATTCTTAACGTTTTTTTTTCCCAGATTTTCTATTCCACACTTTTTTTGCATAGCTTCGCAAATCTCTTCTGAAGAAGTTATTTCATCCAAATCCTTGCAGATAATCATGACGTTGTGGGTTTTGGGTTGTATCACAGCCATTTCATCGATCACTCCTTCTAAGGCACTTTGGAACGCTTCGACTCTCTTATCCGCTTGGTTTTTTGGCAGGTCTCCTTTTAACGTTTTTCTTACGTACGTGACGCTTGAGCCTAATTCCTCTAAGCCACTGTCACCTTTTATTTTCCGAAGAATATCCGCGTATGATGCACCATTCTTTTTGGTATTATGTTGAAGGCAAGTTCTCGGTACTTTTTTGTCACACCCAAAAATAAAAAAACTGCAAGCGTTGTATTTTTCTGCTTACCGTTCATTCCCTTGAATAAATTTCGGGTGACAGCAGAGAGCGGCTGAAATACTCATCGAGACGACAGTAAGCGATCAATTTACTTTATAAATTATAAAAGCAAATTCAAAAATCAGATACTGGACAGAAAAGTTAAAAAAATGTATGAAAAATATGTTTGGTTGACCGAAAAGTCTCTTTCATTATAGATAATCTCATAAAGCTTTATAGGTAATTGAAATGTTGTCGGAAAAGTCTCTGCCATCCTAGACTGCAGATAATTAGGCACATTATATTTATTTTTTATATTTAGGGGTTTCACATAATCTCAAAAGGTAATTTTTCTATGCAATCCAACAACAGTTATTTTAAATAAGTGTAAAAATGTATGTTTATAATTTCCCGATGCGTTATGACAAGTTTTCAGTCCCCTAATTGAGAAAAAATATTGTGCGATTGCAATAAGTCTGGGACAAAGTGTGCTGCCTAAATAAGGCTAGGGTGATATTAGTAATGCAAGAATTAACATGAATAGAAGTTGCTTCACAGCGGATGAATGAATAATTTCTACATGATAAAGAATGGACTTTGAGATTAATAACAAAAATGAGCAAAATCAATGAAGTGGAAGGCAAATCCTAGAATTTGCTAAGGTTTTCACAAAATGAGTAACTATTTTGAGGCCTTCGAAAAAGATAATAAAATGCTGGAAGTGAAGAGGTAAACTAATGGTCTTATAGACAAATAAATAAATATTATTTATAGAAATATAATAAATAAATTTCATAGTTTTAGAAAATAGTAAGCGCTCACTATGAAGTAATAAAAGTTGGCTTGCAACTCCAGTGAAAGCATTGCGCTCATTAAAAGTGACGCCAAAATTTATAACAGCACGAACTCGCTTGACAAAGTCCTCAACGCGAAATTTTGTATTCAAACAAATTATTTTTTTTTTCTGCAAACTTTCGCATATTAAATAATGAAATTTTAATCTTAAATTGGTCCTTATTGAATAACCGCAGACATGGCGTATGAGTAACTTGTTTCATTTTATAGCGAATTTGCTTGGCATAAAGCTTCCACAGTTAAGTGCCATTTGCTAGAATATTAAATGAAATTGCTGAATTTACTTTATTAATTTTACTTGAATACAGCGAACAATAATGGTAACAACAACGGCAAGCATATTTGAATAATTTTTCTTCACTGGTTTGCTTTTCAACAGCAACGTCGTCAAGTTACCTAATATATGGTGGCTTCCCAGCCAACACCGCAACGCCATGAAATCGCGCTTATTTTCAATGGAAACTAAAAACGCAGCGCAGCGCAGCGTGCGAAGAGCGTGCACGGCGAGAGCATTAAAAGTCACTTCTAACGGTGTAAGTAATAGTGCTTCAGAGTGCAAGTAACTAAAATTAGTAACAACTTGAAACATCTCAGCGAGCAACTTTAGAGAACTTGGCTCACTTACTTACCTCTAATGGCAGTGTAACAAGCCGCGGCAGCCCCACTGCCGCCACCTGCATAGCCGGCGACGCCACAGTGCGGACCGCGACAATGACTTGGGCGCGCGACGCTGTTGGCGAGGTGATACTGATGGCCACTTGCGCGGTGTTATGGTGTTGCAGCACACAAGAGCGGTGGCGCGCAACAACAATGGCAACAGAATGAGTTATGCTCGCATAATTCAGAATGAATTAGTGTTGTCGACAAGATATGCATCGTCACGTCATGGCTATGCGACCGTGCACCATTCCCGCTGCCATGCCATGGCTACAAGCCACAACGGGTATCTGCATTATGTTGGCGGTGATGCACAGCTGTAACGGCAGCCACGGCCAGCGAATTGGAGCGTGCTCACGGCGGAGTGGCTGAAAAGAGAAA